>SNQJ01S0042594.1:24563-50816 GCA_010110895.2 Picea sitchensis
TAAGAAGGTTAAAAGGTAACCCCTTGAGGAAGCTACATGAAAGTATAAATAAGAGGCAAGGCTCTCTCATTTTAAATCACACTTGAGCATATTGAATATCTACAGGTGACTGAGGTAACCAAAGGATATATAAGATGAATTTTAGAGAGAAGGTGAAGTAAAGAAGAACGAAATTCAAGGGAGGATAAATTCTTTTAATGATGCTTTCTAGGGTATGTTATTTACAGGTCATCTCACCATTTTTGCAATAACTTTTTTTCTAGAATGATTCAGACTACAAAATTGATAGGCCATTGAGAATACATATCCAAGTAGTTGTGGTAATAATTTCATCTTGCGGGTCATTATATGTTTGGATTTACACTCCTTGGAAAATAGAGTTTGTGGCTAGTCCTGAAACTAGTCTAAAACATGTGTTTCAGGTAAAAATGTCATAACTTCTTCATAACAGATCCAAATTCAGTAAGGACAAACGTGTTGGTTAGATTATAGTATTTATTATTCTGTGTAAAATTTTCAGATCCACACAACAAATATTCCGTGTGGGGCACGCTCTACAAGTCCACTCTCTAGAATAAGCCAAAATTCAACAAGGTATGCCATTTTTGCTATAATTCATTTTTTGAGAGGTTCCAAGTAGTGACACCTAGAGGAATTGCATAAAACACATTGAAGAACATTGTGTAATAGTTTCATATCTTTATTATGTATAGGTACATAGTTATTATTATTTCCAGTTAGGGTTGTTGACTAATACAAAACTAGTCATGTGAGACTAAAGAAAAGTTTGATGAAAATGCTAGTCTCTTATTGTTAAAGTTAAGGAAGGTTTGCAGGTATGTGATCATATACACCAGGTCTATTACAGATTTAAAAATCATATTTGGATGATGAAATTGATGAGGGATTTTGGTTGAGGCACATGTTGGGTACATGATTGAGACAAGTAGTGGATGAGTTGGCACATACATGAGGTGTATAGTTTATGATGTTGGTACATCTTGATGAGTCATAGTTGATGAGTAGTTGATACATTATTAGTACATAATTGGTACATGGTCGGAGGCACTTGTTAGTAGTATTGTTGACACATGGTTTATGGATGATGTGGCATACTTGTATTGATATATTATTAGAAGAACATATTGATCTTGGTGATGATTATGAGTTGTTGTGTTATGATTGATTGATGCACATATTTGAGAGTTGTCTTGGTGATTGATCTTGGTGAGTAGATCTGATTTGGTTGATAAGATTGATGAGACAAGTTGTTGTGATAGGTTGTTTGGACAGGTTGTTGTGACAATTTATTTGTATAGGTTTGGTGCATGGTTGATGCACTTATTCATGGTACAGTTTTTGTATAGGTTGGTGCATGGTTGATGCACTTGTTTATGGTACAGGTTGATTACAGGTTGATTGGTACAGGTTTACAACAATATATCTCACAGTGATAGTGTGACAGTGGTTCTAAGATTCTACTTACATGTCAAGGTGGTTGGACGGGGCAAGGACAGGTGGTTGTAGCCACCTTTCGATTGTAGCCAGAGAACATAGGGGGTCGTATCCTCCTTCTGGTTGTAGCCAGAGAATTGGGGAGTTGGAGTTTCCCTCGGGTTGTAGCCTAAGAAATTAGGGGGTTGGAGCCTCCTTCCAGTTGCAACTGGAAAACAAAGGAAGTTGGTGCTTCCAATGAATGTAATTCTTAAAGACATATAAGAAAAAAAAAATCTTTGGTTTTCTCCCACATTGGGTTTCCATGTAAAAACACTATTGTACTATGTATGCGTATGGTTTCTCATTTGTTCATTGTTTATTTAGTGTGAAACTATTGGATGATAATGATACTTTGATATAACACTTACATATTGTGGTAAAAGATGATTTAATTTCTCTATTACTGATTCACCTTCCCCTCAGTAATCCAACAACCATTTCTTATGTTCCATCATTGCCAGTAAAGATTCTTTTGAATCAACAATTAAGCAAAGGAAAATGGGCTAATTGGCTGAAAAAGATCCAAGAATATGATATTGAAATTAAACCTTTAAAGGATGTCAAAGGACAAGGTTTATGTAAGCTCATCGAAAATAGTGATTCTATGGATGGAATGATTTCAATTTCAGTAGGAGAACCATTAGCCAATTCAGAATGGTATTGGGAAATTGTATTCTATTTGAGGTCTCGACAGCTTCTAGACACCATGAACCCTAAAGAGTGGAGAACATTGAAGATGAAGCCCAATAAACATGTGTTGATTGCTGATATATTGTTTAGAAGGAACTATGATGGTATATTACTGAGGTGTGTTGATGAAAACAAATCCCAAAAACTAACGAGGAATTCCATGAAGGGGTATGTAGTGGAAATTTTGCACCTTCCCATAAGATAATAATAGCTGGGTTTTATTGGCCATCAATTTTTAGATACTCATATGCCACAATAAGGATATGTGTATCATGCCAGCAGGTTTTAGGGAAAATGAAGAGATTCACGATGTCGTTATAGCCTATAACTGTAGAAAAACCACTTTCTCAATGGGGACTTGATGTCACTGGGCCAATAAATCCAAATTCAAGCAAGGAACATATGCATATTATAACTGCTACATATTATTTTATGAAGTGGCCAAAGGCCGTGGCATTAAAAAAGGATGATTTTGAAGAGTTAATTAAGTTCCTCAAAGATAATATTTTATCAATATTTTGTGTCCCATACAAATTTATCACTGATAATGGTTCTATTTTCATTGGTTCAATATTTACATAATTCTATGGAGAATATGGAATTATTATGGGGAAATCATCAAACTATTATCCACAAGGGAATGGTCTTGCAAAATACACAAATAAGACACTCATTCAGATATTGAAGAAAACTATTGACAAGAACCAAAGGAATTGGCATTTGAAGTAACTGATGCATTGTGGGAAAGAAGAATGACTCCAAAATATAGCACTGGGATGTACCCGTATACATTGGTTTATGGGAAAGAAGAAAAAACTCAAATTCAATGCCTTGACTTTCATGGTTAATATAGAAGATGTTGGTTGTGGATCCTGATTATCTTCCCGATTAAGAGGTCCTTGTTTTTAGTTGTGTTTATACCCCATGAAGACTTCACACCCCAAAAGAATGTACACTCCTCCACGCGGGGGAGTGAAGGGGGGTTAGCCCCCTTGTAGGGTCCGGGGGTCCAGGGGCAAGCGATCCCCCAAAGGAAAAATTTCCTTGTAAATGTATATTGTAATTTCATTGTAAATCTGGACCATTCATTATAAGGTCGTAGATATAACAGTAGAAGTTATTTGAAGACTTTCGATTGTGAATCATTTGTCCATATTGATAAAGAAAATAGAACAAATCTTGAGGAAAAATCCAAGAAGTGTACCTTTATTGGATATGATGTTAATGATTTTGGTTATCTCTTATGGGATTATGAAAAAAAAAAAATCATGAGGAGTAGAGATTTCATATTCAACAAGAAGGTCATGTACAAAGATCAGTTGCAGGGAAAGAAATGGGAAAAAGAAAAACCAAAATACACAGTGCTTGATGAGATCATTGAAAAAGAAATTCCAAAGGTACCAGAAAATCAAAATGTACACCAACATGATCAATAGGTACCTCAAACTCCTGCAAGTGTTGTTAGAAGATATACCAGGTTAATTAGCCCCCCTGAACGATACTCTCCTTCATTGTATAATTTATTGTTGACTGATTTTGGTGAACCAGAATGTTATGAAGAGGCAATGTAGGTAGACACTAAAAAGAAATGGGAGAAAGGCATGAAAGAGGAAATGGATTCCTTGGTAAATAACCAAACTTGGGACTTGGTTTAGTTTCCTGTAAGAAAAAGAGCATTGAATAATAAATGGGTTTACAATTTGAAGGAAGAAGATGGAGGAAAAAAATGGTACAAGGCTAGACTTGTTGTAAAGGGGCTTGCACAAAAGAAAGGTATAGATTTTGATGAAATATTTTCTCCTATTGTTAAAATGACTTCAATTAGGACTATTTTAAGTCTTGTGGTAGTAGAATATTTTCATCTTGAACAGTTAGATGTAAAAACAACTTTTCTCCATGGGGATTTGGAGGAACAGATTTATATGCAGCAGCCACAGGGGTATGATGTCAAAGGGAAGGAGAATTTGGTATGCAGGTTGAATAAGAACTTGTATGGCCTAAAGAAAGATCCAAGGCAGTGGTATTTGAATTTTGACAGGTTTATGACAGAACAATGTTATAGTATATGTCATTCTGATCACTGTGTTTATTTTAAAAAGCTAGAAAATGGAAGCTATTATATCTTGCTATTGTATG
The DNA here is from genome assembly GCA_010110895.2 of Picea sitchensis. Taxonomy (NCBI): domain Eukaryota; kingdom Viridiplantae; phylum Streptophyta; class Pinopsida; order Pinales; family Pinaceae; genus Picea; species Picea sitchensis. Next base: position 28,887 of record SNQJ01S0042594.1, read on the forward strand.
TAGATGACATTCTTGTTGCAGGTTCTAATATGCAGGATATAAATGTGCTCAAGAAGAAATTATCTAATTCATTTTCAATGAAGGATTTGGGTTCTACAAATAAAATCCTTGGTATCAGAATAACAAGAGACATGAAAAATCACAAATTGACATTGTCTCAGGGTGAGTACATTGAGAAGGTGTTGGAGAGGTTTAGAATGCATAATGAAAAATCAGTTAGTACACCTTTGGCCATCCATTTCAAATTAATTAAGGAAATGTGTCCCAAGACATAGGAGGAGATAAAATACATGTCCAGGGTCCCTTATTCATCAACAATTGGCAGCTTGATGTATGTGATGGTTCGCAGAAGACTAGATATTACACATGTAGTGCGAGTTGTGAGAGGGTATATGAAAAATCCAGGTAAAGAACATTGGGAGGTAGTAAAGTGGATTCTCAGGTATTTGAGAGGTACTGCTACTCATGCATTATGTTTTTAAGGTTCATACACTGTTCTATAGGGATATGTTGATTCATATATGGAAGGTGATAAAGATAACAGGAGGAGCACCACATGGTATATTTTTACTGTAGGTGGAACAATAATAAGTTGGATTTCAAAACTACAAAAGGTTGTTGCACTTTCAACAACATAGGTAGAGTATGTTGTTGCTACAGAGGCTAGCAAAGAGATGATTTGGTTACAGAGGTTTATGGAGGATTTGGGAAAGAAGAAAGAGAATAACAAGTTGTATTGTGATAGTGAGAGTTCCATTCATCTTGCAAAGAAATCAACCTTCCATTCGAAGACTAAGGATATACAACTTAGGTACCATTTCATACGATTCGTCTTGGAAGATGGACATTTGAAGTTGGAAAAGATACACACTAGACATGATCTTGCAGACATGTTAACTATGGGGGTAACCATGGAGAAACTAAGTTCCTGCTCAGTTTCAGTTAGTATTCAAGCATGAAGGTGAAGATGATAAATTTTCTAGGTCCAAGAAGGATCATAGTCCAGTAGATACAAAAATGGTGGAGTTGTTGAGATCAACCTCCAAGTGGGAGATTGTTGGTTGTGGACCCTGATTATCTTCCTAATTTAGAGGCCTTTGTTTTTAGACATTTTTATACCCCATGAATACTTTACACCCCATAATAATGTACACTCATCCATGCGGGGGAGTGCAAGGGGGGTTACCTCCCCTGCAAGTTCCAAGGGAAAGCGGGCCCCCAAAGGAAAAATTGTCTTTTAAATGTATATTGTAATTTCATTGTAAATATGGACTGTTCATTATAAGGTTGCAAATCTGACGGTAGAATTTATGTTAGGTTTTTTTTTCCTAGAAGCAAACCCTCTTTTATGAGGGAAATGTATTACAACTATGTATCATAGTGAATATTGGTATTATGAGAGAAGATATTGTGAGAGAAAGAAGAGGAAGTTACAATGGGTTTGTTGTAGGTTGCATCCCTTCATTTGCTAGATAATAATAAAGGAAGGACCTAGAAATTTCTCTAGTGGACGTAGCCCACACTAGGTGAACCACGTATATCTATGTCTCTATTGTATTTCATATCTTTTGTGTTTTATTTCCGCATTTTTTTTATTTTATTTCTCTTCGATCTTGATTTTCTAATAGAAGATGCAGAAGATAGTTCACTTATCCAAAGGAGGATCAACTAGTTGTTGAAATTGGAGAAAGAACGAAGTAAATCATTGAATAGAATTTATCAGAGACAACAAAGTATCAAAATATATTTTGACCAGAGTGAAACTGTAAATAATTTTCATAAGGGAGAATTGATGTTACTCTAGAACAAAGCCAAGGAGAAACCATTAGTGCACATCAAATTTGAAGCACTCTAGATTGGACCATACATCGTCGAAAATATCCTTGGTTTTAATTCTTATATGCTCAAATACATGAAGGGTAAAATATTGATGCTTCTTATCAATGGGTAACATTTGAAATGTTTCTTCACCTAAAACTTTCTCATTTCCTTGTACAAAAAATTTATTTTTTTGAGTTTGTATATTCTTACCTTTGACTCCATATCCCAATGGATGGAAGCACCTGGCCACAAATATTATGGATTATTGAAAACCCATAGGGGTTTATCATCCCATAATTGGAGCTAGTTTTTGAGATCAATTCCCGCTTCTGAGATTTCCCTCCCCTTTCTATTTTACCCAACTTCTTTTTTCCATTTCTTTTCCCTCTTCTATACTTACCCTCATTCCCCTTTTCTTTTATCCCTTCTCTTTTCCCTTTCTAATTACCATACTTAGTCGCGTTTCTTAAAAATCAACAGGTTCACGGGTCTTCACCTCCATCCATGTTCCTATATCACGAGTCTGAATGACCTCCTTATTATAATATACTTAACATTTTTGCAACCGCAGGTTCACGGGTTCAAGCTTTCATATTCCACGTTCCGCAATATCCACTTTGCACCCAAAGGCCCGTGATCTACATTATTATAATCAAACTTGTCATGGGTACCAAGCCCTAAATATTTCATTTCTCCTGTACCCATGTCCGACCAACCGTTATGCAACACTTAGCTTATTTTTGATCATTCAAAACCGCAGGTTTGCGAGTTCCCAGATTGGCGGGCTCACAAAAATCCCCATATTCAAATTTCTCTTTTTTGTCCCCTCCATCTTCATGCTTTTACCAATATTCATTTAGTATGGTTTAATGCTAATAACGTATCAGGCAGGCTCCGTAAATATCGCCATTAATAAGAGAAGGGATCGAGCAGATTTCTCATTAAATTGCATTAAAGCGCGATTTTCCAAAGGTTATATTATTGTTATCTCTCTCAAAGAATTCATTTCAATTATTATCCAGTTGAAATAACACTCTTGTCAACCTATTGCAACAACATATCCACAATAGTTCTACAATGATACTTTGAATATTTTTGGGCATGAAGACCAGAACTTTTAGTGCTCCAGAGCATATTCGTACTACTCATCTCCTCCCATAGATAAAGAAGTAATTTGGACATCCAGAATTGATTGTGCAGGGTGTGTCACTGAGTTTTTTGACTACAAAGAATTGGATTCACGGTGTGTTGATAAGTATGTACCGATTCAGTGGATTATACAACATCAAGACCATCCCCCCATCGCTCTTTCACCGCAAGTGTTTCATAAGATGTTGAATCTCCATGAGAAAACACTTACCTTAAAAAAAACATGAGAATTGTCTGGACCTCTTGCCAAAGTTCTTGGAGAATCCCGTAGCTTTCCCAGAAGACATAACCATGATTCAGGTTGACTATTTTAAAAACCCATTTCGGGAAATTGCATGGTTGTTTACAAGGTTGACAAGCCAAGAAATTACCACCACCATTTCTAGCATGATTCTTTATATTTTATATTTTACAGTTAAAGATAAAGATATCTTCAATTGTGGAAAACTGATTTCCATTGAAATCTCCTCCCAATTATCACATTACAAAAGGGACAAGAAGTTCTTTATGGATTCTTATTTTGTATTTGTGATAGCATATTGCTGTCAATTTCCAAAATTGACTATTTGTAAGAGGGTGAACTATGAAATTGTTCCAGTTACCTTCTGGTGTCAAGCATTGTGGAGACACAAGACTTCTTTGCATTTTTACAAAGTTTACAATGATTTCGTTTTAGTTTTCAAAGGACTTTTGTTTGGTAAAAATACCCCCAGGATATCTTACCATGTTAAAAAATTTCTGGAAAAAAGGGGAACAATAGAATAGATGGAAAATCATAGTGTCATCAGGATTTTCTGTTCCAAAGAAAATCCCTCTTTTCTTCCATACTATGTATCAGATAAATTGTTTGTTATGGAAGTGGTGAGGCAATACAATTTTTGGTTGCACTTTTTCCATGAGAAGCGGAAAAATCAATTCATCCCCTTGCCTTGGAAAATTGGAGACTTCATATTCAAGAATATAAACAAAATTGATGATTTTGTGAATCCCTTCCACAATGTAAATCTGAAGTATGTTGAAAAGATAAAGGGGTTTGACCCTTGTTATAACCCTATGTTTCATAGGATCAACTGGTGACTGGAAAATTTTCACTCTTGGTGTAGTTTGGTTGTAAATAATATTTCATTTTGCAAATTATTTTCAAAATAAAGAAAGAAAAGAAAAGAAAAATAAAAGAGGGCATAAAAGAAAATGGATAAAACCACATGCAATAATAATGACTTGATCCATACAGTTCAACCATGGCCAAGTCTTTTTGAATTTATGTTGATAGGATTAGTTAATAATCTTGGCTAAACTATTTAATATTAGCCAAGTAGTTAGGTTAGTTAGAGAATAAATTTGATCAAACTATTTAAACTTGATCAAATAGCCCCAGGATAGTGTAATTTTTAGCCCAAAAATCTAATATGGGTTAAATGTGTTAGGTAAATAGGTTAGAACATAGGTTAGCTAGATTTCCTTCAATAAAATAAGAAGGATGTTGGATGTGATTCATTATTTTTGAGGTTAGAAGGTTGTGTTCTAACCCCTTGGTGGCAGAATGAAAGAAAATAACCCAAAAAACCCAAAAATCCATGCTATCCTAAGTTTCTTTAGTGCAATACGATTCGTGCCTCATGATTAAAGAGTGCACCAAGATCTACGACTGAGAAAATGACGCTCGGATATAACCCAAAATCCCAAAAATCCATGCCATCCTAAGTTTCTCTTTAGTGCAATAATGCATTCGTGTCTCTCATGATTAAAGAGTGTACCCAAGATCTACTTAATTCCAGGAAAAAATGACTGGATTGGATAATCTGACATGTATTAGACTCCCCAACGTATCTCCTCCTTTATATGGTAAAAGGAAGTTGGTGGTATTCCTACGGCCCTATACTAACGCGGTGTCACTACTTGCGTTAACTTAGACCCCTTGGTCTAAACCAAGTACCACCCACTCTCGAACCTACCCCCCCCCTTCGAGTAAACCACCATACTAGCTTTGAATACCATCGATGTCTCGTGACATCACACTCCACTACCACCTCCTATAAGTCATGTCTCATCATTCTGCAGGTATATTCTCCTCCACTCACCCGTCACACATCAGATCTCATTCACCTATCATCCAATCACATCCTTCCACATCATTCTCACACACCCATCATCCATCCTTTTATTTCCACCTCATCCCCGAGGTATCCATTGGCCCTTAAATGGGGCTAAACATATCTATTAAGGCTGTTGATTTGTCCCCCGCGCCCAACGGATACACGTTCACCCAATTTAATCCCATCTCCACCATTATTGCACTGTGCATACATTCAATAAACCAAATCTCTCATCCCCCACCATTTCCTGTCAGTGACCGAGCTAAAGCCAATAACCAGCTAACGTTTTTGTTTCAAATTGCAGGTACCAGTTGAATTGATGGCACCAAAGTCTAAAAATTCATACGTCGAGGAAAACCCATTCCTTCCATTGCCTATCATCCTCGACCAGATTCCTCTTGCTGACAAAGACTATGTAATCTTAGAACCTAGATGCGATTCAATTTTGTTGAGCTACACTCGTGGTTCAGAGACACTTTCTTAGACCAGAGTGATGAGATTGGACTCTGGCAGTCGAATCTCCCTCTATATTTGTTTCCCCAAGTTCATCATTTCCCTGAATTCACCATCAAGTGTCAGGCCCATTACCTTCCTGATCATAGAGCCCTTGTTTCATCCTCTGGAGAGACCCTGTTCACTATCACACCCGAAGCCATTGACTAGATGTGGAAAATAACTAGAGCCAAATATTTCTCTCCTTTTACCATTGAGATCCTAACTGAAATGTACCAAAAATTGTATTTTCCTCAGAGGGTGCATATTTTTGAACATTTTCTCCCTGAGAATGCCCCATTTCCCAGAACAAATCCCCCCTATCAATCATCGATTTTTCAGTAAAAGGAAATCAAATTATCTCATCCCTTTGCAGCTTACGTGGATACTACTCAGACGAATGGGTAGATGAGCCAATTTTGGGTTATCTATCTATTTTCTCTATCGAGGAAAGCTCCACCATGCAATTCGACTACAACATTTTTCTGGCTGAGAATATTCATGAACAACTTTTCAAATTCCCCACAGAAGGCATGTTCCGGTATTCTTCAATACTGGCATATTTGTTCGTATTTTTTCAAACAGACAAGTTCATGTTCTCCATGCAAAAGCTAGATCAGAATGGAAAACCACAACCAATCACATCCTGGACATCACTGCTGAGAAGGAATTCACCAGAATTCACTTTCAATCAGTTCTACCATCTCGTGGTTAGCACGCTCAGCGACAAACAAGAACCAAGGATAAACGAATAAATCCAATGGATTTTACATCTCTCATACCTAGCCAAGACTGGGGACTGGTACCTATACCAAAACCACACAGAGATTAGAATTTATGGATGTGAGATGCCCCCTTATAAATTGCCTAGATATTTTCCCGTGCAGATATTTTCCTTGGAATATATTAAGAAAATGATTAACTCAGATGATATTCGTTTTGTATCCTTCAAGAAGAAACAACAATTGAGGATCAAAGGACATATAAGACCGTTCATCTGCAACAATAGAGCTGCAGTGGCAATGACCGATAAGATTTTAAAGGAGATGAAGTTCAAAACCAGTTTTCCTTGGCACTATGATCCCTATGGGATTATAGAAGAAACAAGATTAAGGAATAAAATCTCTCCATACGCTCATGTTCCCAAACCATAAATTGAGAAGTTTTTGAATCAGACAGAGTGGGAATTGAACACTTTGGAAGACTCAGAACAACAACCTCCTTTAACCAGTGTTTCATAAACAATTACTCCACAGGTACCAGCAGAGAAGAGGACCATAAAGGATGTCTCATCTTCAGTCACTGAAATGTCAACAGAAGAGTTCTAGGTTTACAAGGAAAGGCCTAAAACTAGTCATACAACTAACATGTTAGGAGAGGAAGAGACCTAGTCCACCACAGTAGTTGAGGGAGAACACTCACCATTGTTCTCAATCAGTCAATAGATGATGTCTACTTCCTCTTCAAAGAAGCAGACATATACCACTTTGACTTTTCAACCATCTCAAGGATCTGCAAAATTGAGTATTTTTGAGAAATATGATTTGATTAAGAAGAATAACGAGATGCTAAACAACAACACCTATTCTCAATTATAGAAGAAAACATCCACATCACAAAATAGGTAGCTCTCTTCTTTTGATACAGAAAAAGGGAGAATGCACATGGAATTTTTGCAGGCACAAGTGGCCCATCCAAAAGAAATCACTGATTACAAAAGGTCAACATTTGAATTTGACACCAAGGAAGTACATCCAGCTGATCAGATGGATTTACACAGGTAGACTGGAGAAATGGTTTTCTCAACAATGACAAATGCTTCCACAACTACTGCAAAGTTACAAGTTTCCCTAAATAATGTTCAAACTCAATTAAAGCTGGAGAAAGTGTCTTCTTTTGAAAAAGACAATAGGATCAAGTCTTTGGAAGAGTTGGTACTAAAAATTGGGTATGACCCCTCAAATGTTAAAGTAGTTGAAGAACTGCTAAAGAAAAAGAATGCTGACATAACATCCTTGAGGAAACAATTAAAATTTCCAGCTAGTGAAGAATCACAGGCCAAAGAGATGGCCGAGACAGAGGGCCAAAAAGAAGAAATTCTAAAGTTAATCATGGAATAGAACACTCAGATCAAGGAAATGGAAGTAGAGTTGGAAAGGCTAGTAAAGGAAAAGGAATAGATAGAGCCCATGGAAGTCATTCCACTGAGTGCAGTTCCCCTCACAGGAGTTAGCACAATGACAACATCAGTAGCTGCCACAATAGAACTTCCATTAGCTGCCCCATTGACAGTTCTAGGGACATCTGAGGCTCTAGCAAAGTCAATGGAGGAGATGACCCTATAAGGAGAAAAAATTAAAAAATTGCATCTCGAAATAGAGAATCTCCAGAAACTCAAATCTTCCTTCCAGGCAAGTTACAATACTGAGAGGCACACATCAGAAAAACTTAAGAAGGAAATACAACAACTGTAAAAGAAAATAGTTGTGGGTAAAACACTAGAATAAGCCAAAGAGAACATTTGTGTGGATATCTCAAAATCCATGGAAGCAATCTGGGCACTCGTGCAGATCATGTTCAAGAAGCATGAATTGGTGTTAAGGAGTAGGCAGGCCATTGACAGGACAAAGGGAGAGCTGGGGGAGATTCCCACAGAGGCAAATGAAATCATCAAGTTTCTAAATTCGAAGACTAAGGATGAGATGGAAAGTCTAGAAATTGAGGATAGGACTGAGACTATGCTCGAGGTCAAGAAAGTACTGATCAAGAGAGGGATAATGTTATAGTTGGAGAGAACCCAAAACATGGATGTCAGAGTTCAGATATTCTTCAGCAAGATTGATGCTTTGTAGAAGAAAGGCCTTCCCAATTTACTGGTCTTAAATGACAAGCTGATGACTTTGTCCGATTACAAGCAAAAGATTTCCATGGTGGAAAAGGATAGCTCCAAATTTTTTAGGAATACAGGGTAGCATAACCGGCAAGGCATTTTTAGAGACTCTATAGTTGGATATCAGTGTCCAACATGAAATCAAATATATTTTCATCAGTAAGCAAACTTTCGCCAAATATACAGAGATGGACGAAGTCTAAAGAAGGTTACTAAAAGTCACCATTCCCAATCAAAAGATATGGGAGGATCTGTGCACTCTGATCGAGTGATTGATGAGTTGTAAAATCCAAGTCGGCATGCAGAACAGTCAAAGTCAATTTGATGACTCGCCAACAAACTTCCCCAAAATCATCACAAAGAATCCAACAGATCATTAACAGTCCCTACAAATTTGTATTCTGTTATCTAGTTAGTTAGCTTTAGATTTTTCTACGTCTTGATCATTAATGATAGGATCGATTGTAATATTTTCTATATATACTTCAAACTTTGAAGTATTTAGGGTTGATATTTACTCCCAAGCAAGCTGTAAGCACTGTAATCTTTCTCAAGATATCTACCAGTAATAAAAAGGACGTTTCACAGGATTCCTGCATGTTAATTGTTGGTGATGTTTACTCCTCTTCGTTGAATGGTTTTTCTGTCTTCGTAATCATTTATGTTTTCTATATCTGATCATTTAAAATAAGTTAAAGTTGTAGAATTTATCTTTGTATACTCTGTTTCTGGATTTTAAAAATCTAAGTGTTTGTCTTCTGAAGTTATGATAAAGAAATTCTTAAATGCTTCTTTATTTTAACTGATTATCTTATCTTTTCTGATATCCATCATTTTCTCTAAAGGATCCAACAGTTGAATTATCTTGCCCTGTGAAAAGACCCTATAAAATCTGTTCTTTGGTCTCAAACTTTATAAAACAGACCCCATAGCCCAATGGATGCGCAAGCAATATTTCAACCATTTTATAAAACAAACAACACAGTCTTATTTATTTAACTAGCCTAATACCTAAAACCTGAAACAAAGTTAAATATTACAGAGAGATCCCTCTTTGAAACTGGCAGGGCTAGATCCCAATTTCAAAGTGGTTGGATAAAGTTACCTCTGATAAATTTCTTCTAACTCCTGACAACCTCTAGGAATTTATAGAGCGATAACATAGTGGTGATCGTACTGTGGAACTGAACAAACTTTCTATCCTATGATTTCTTTTCCCTAGATAAAGAAAAATTATTTCTGAACAAATCATAAAATCTAAACTTATAAAGAGATAATGTTCATAGGTTGTTAAAGTTTGTAGATAATTGGTTTTAAAAAATTCTAAAAAAAAAAAAAAATCTGGCTCCTAAAAGAGTTTTCACTAGATCTCATCCAGATCCAAAACCTGCAACAACAATAGACAATCCCGAAAAATTACTCAGAAAGAAAAATGGTGTAGAGGGTTCTGGGAGTCACAATCCTCTTCATAGGTCCCCTTCTCTCCTAGAGAAGTTGGTTGCCCTTCGGGATCTCGAGTTGACATATCTTTTGAGCAAAGCCTTTTTAGAAAAAAATCTGACAGCTTTGTAAGTGAAATAGTTTTAGATCAAACCATCCTACAACCTAGGACCCATGAAATACTTTCTCCCAGGGAAAGCATTGATCAACGATTTCTTCAGGAATTTGACAAGTTAGAAGATCTAGTTGCGGATCTTGATCAAGCCTTAGACAAATCTCACTTCCAACAGTCAGTCGAACTTTCTGCCTTGACTATTGCTGCAACTTTTCTTAAACCTTAAACCTAAACCAACTCACGTCTTTCCTTCGAGCCCTTCATCTTCCATAGCTTCTGTCACTTCCCCTCCAATCACACAAGTTGTTGTTCAACCTCCTCCACCAATCATGGCAGCAAGATATGCTCCATTAGTGTTGGCCACTCCTTTGCATTCCATGCCTTAGTACTATCAAACCAAACTTCCTCAGTTTGATGGCACTGGTCCTATGAATGCACAACAACATGTTTATAAGATGAATGCTTATTTTGATTTTCAGGAAGTTGATGAGGCCGCTCCTTTTAAAAAACGGTTCAAAGCTTTACATCCTACTATGGTAGTGGGCCTTGCTGTTTTCTAATGAATATTTCTTGACATATGGGAGGTAAATAAAAATTCTCTCCAAATACTGTCGGAATATGAGAATATCATAAGGAACCAAGGAGAGATAGTGCAAGATCACTGCACTCATTTCAACAACCTTTACAACACAATTCGAGTTGATATCAAACCACCTCAAGGTTTGGCATTAATAAAATTCCCCGATGGATTTGACGTTGATATGTCATATCAGCTAAGGGAAAGAAATTATTCAACTCTGGAAGACATGCAGAAAAGTTTCGTAAGCATGGAAACAAATATTTTATCTAGAAGATCCAGGAAGAGAATAGAAAGAAGGGTCACGATTAAGGAAGAGCCTTCCACTTTCTCTTTAGATGCCAAACTAAATTTCCTAGCCAGAGCTATGGAGATAATGATGGAGAGACTTAATATAGCCTAAATATATCCACCCAGGGAAAACCAAGCCGCTCCTCAGATTCAGAATCCGAACTTCAGAGGAAATCCCACCGAGATCAGGCAGAGAGATCCTAGAGATTAAAAAGAATAGAGGGGGCTCGATCAATAGATCAGGCCACCCCTTCAAGAAAATTACGCCAATGACGGCGAGGACATAATCGAAGAATTGTATGACACTCATATAAACCTCATGGGCATCCATGACAATGAATCCATTTTTCTCACTCAGGAAGAGCAGGAGCTCTTTCTCCTTTCACAAATAGAGGTAAATGAGGAAGCAAAGGAAACAAAACAAAAGGCCTTTGAAAATGTTATAATGGAGGTCCACATGAAGTATAACTTGAGAAGCAAGAGGAAAAATGACAACCCTCCAAAGAAGGTTGCTTAGACAAAGAAGGCTACCAAAACGAAGAAAATAGTCGAGACCAAGAAAACCTCGAAAACGTCTCCCAAGAAAGTCCTTGAGAGGAATAATGTCGAATCTCCTGCAAAAAAAAACCCTAAAATTTTACAAAGATCAAATCAGACTGTGGTTTCATCAACTAATCAACCAATTACTTATTCCCAGAGAACTCCAATGGATAAACCAGAAGTGCAGAACCTAAGCAAAGCTTCCACTACATTCATCCTTGAAGGGGAACTAACTAAATTAAAGATTCCCATTCCTCTTTCTGAGTTGATGAGAAAGAACGCTTACATATCGCAGGTGATCAAAAAATTAAGCATTGAACCAAATATAGGTAGAAAGGACCTGAACATCGGATAAGATAATCACTAAGACACGATAAATCTTAATGATGATCAACCTGAGCTCTTGTTTGGCCTTGAAGTTGATGGTCAAACCAATAATAGTGTCATTCCCCCTTTCTACATCAGCCTGAATATCCACGACTTGATATTACAAAACACTATGATGGATTCAAGTGCCTCTCATAACATGATGCCCAAAGCCGTGATGGAAAAGTCAGGACTTGAAGTCACCAGACCCTACAAGGATTTGCATTCTTTTGACTCTAGAAAGGTCAAATGTATAGGGATAATTAAATATTTATGCATCACCCTAGCTCAAATCCCAGTAAAGAGTATGGTGATGGATATTGTGGTTTCAAAAATTCCCCCGAAATACAATATGTTACTATCAAGATCCTGGGGAGCTAAGCTGAAAGGTACCCTACAGCTAGATATTTCCTATGCCACCATCCCAGTATTTGGACAACAGAGAAGACTGTATAGAGAGACTCTGATGAAGTATATGATTAGCGGTCAGGAAAATCCACACAACTACCCACTATACTCTGCACACTCTAATCTAGATTCTTTTATTCTGTACAATGATGGTGACTTGGAAGGACAAATTGCTCAGCTAGAAGATGATACACCTGATCCGAAAGAAGATAAAGAAATCACTGAGGTAAGAAATACTGCAACTGTGGAAAGTGAGGAACTGCCAGCATACTTGTGGAGCGTGGATTTTGATGGAGCTGTGAGCAAGGAGGGAGATGGAGCTGGAGTTTGGTTTCATAATCACAAATCGAGGTATTTAGAGAGCCATTCTTACAAAACGAATTTCCAATGCACTAACAACATAGCCGAGTATGAAGCTTTGATGCTCGTCCTAAAACTACTGAAGAAGGTTGGTGCCAAACAGATTATGGTAAGGGGTAACTTTGAATTGATTATTAAGCAATTTAAAGGTGAGTATGCAGATAAACATCCCAGACTTAGAGCTTACAGGAATGCCATTTTGGATGCCCTTCAATGTTTTACAGAAATTGACTTGCAGGTAATTCCCAGGGGACAAAACATACTAGCAGACAAGATGGCCACATCAACAAGTACATGAAAAATACCTTTTTGTCCCACTCGCCAATACACAGTAGAGGTAAAGTGTAGAACAACTATTCCAGAAAACATCAAATATTGGCAGGTATTCAGGAATGACGATCAAATTGAAGACTTCCTACAGTGTAAGAATGATTTCGAATGTACAAATATAGACTTAGAAAATGATGATGATAATGTGAATAAATCTTTTCTTGAAAATGGTAGTGTAAATAAAGTAGATTCAGAGGAATTGAATGAAAATGAAGTAGATTATGATATTTTACATTTGAAAAACAATGTCTTACCTAGAGGTTTAGTCCCGTTGGAAGACTTTTTTGACTTTAACGATGTAGCGAAAAAACAAAAAAATGAAGCTAGTGGTAAAGAGGTCGAAGAGTGTAACATAGGAACAAAGGAAAAACCCAAGATGATAAAACTTTCCAAATCCTTACCCCCTGAGAAAAAACACAAATACATTGAACTGTTTAAGGAATATGTAGATGTGTTTTCTTGGGGTTACGAGGATTTAAAATCTTATGACACAAGTATCATACAACATCAGATCCCAATAAAATAAGAACACAAACTTTTTAGGAAGAAACTTAGGAGAATAAATCCCAAGTTGCTTCCCCTGATAGAAAAGGAAATAAAAAAAAATGTATGATGCCAAAATTATAGTCCCCTTGAGATTTTCCAAATGGGTTTCTAATCTGGTTCCTATCAGGAAGAAAACTGGTGAAATTATGCTTTGCATTGATTTTAGGAATCTGAATAAGGTCTCCCTCAAAGACAATTGCCCTTTGCCTAAAATGGACCACATCTTACAAAAGGTAGTGGGGCTAGTAGGATCTCCTTACTATATGGTTTCTTGGGTTACAACCAAGTCCTTGTCCACCCAGATGACCAAGAGAAAACATCATTCACCACACCCTGGGGAACTTTCATGTATGTGAAAATGCCCTTTGGTCCGATGAACGCTAGTGCCACTTTCCAAAGAGCAATGGATATTGCTTTTGTGGACAAGATTGGGATATTCATAGTCATATATCTAGATGACATGACTGTCTAGTCCAAATCTGACAAGGAACATTTACAACATCTTAGATGAGTGTTTGAGAAGTGCAGAAATTTCAGGATTTCATTGAATCCCAAAAAGACCCTTTTCGGTTTAGAGGAAGGCAAGTTATTAGGGCACATAATCTCTAAATATGGAATTAAAATAGACCCCAACATGATAGAATCCATCCAGAAAGTGGAATACCCTAGGAATATCAAAGAATTACAATAATTCATTGGAAAAATAAATTTCCTAAGAAGATTCATACCAACTTGGTCGAACTTCTTAGGAATATCACAAATATGTTGAAAAAAGACACCAAAATCAGATGGAACACTGAGTCCAAATAGTCATTTGAGTAGGTGAAACATGCACTCACCCAAGCCCCAGTTTTGATTAGCCAAGATTACACCAAAGATTTCTTTTTGTTTTCCTTCGCTTCTAAACACACCATCGCAACAGTACTATTGCAGAAAAACAATGAAGGGTACGAACAACCCATAACACTTTTCAGCAAATCTTTGAGAGATGTTGCATTGAACTACAACATAATGGAGAAACAAGATTTTTCCCTGGTAAAGGACATAAAATCTTTCAGAGTCTATATTCTCCATTCTCACACAATTGAATATGTTCTGAATGTCATGGTAAAAGATATCCTAACTGAGAATAATCCAGATGGTAGGAGAGGAAAGTGGATTGCGGTTATTCTGGAATATGACATTGAAATAAAACCCACTAGATTTATTAAAGGTCAGGGTTTGGCCAAAATAATGGCTGAATCCAATTTTCATGCTCTAGACATTAAGTTTTTGGCTGCAGTTGACGAGCAGGAAGAGCAGGCGACTCCAAATATAAAAGAGGTATTCTTAAACTCTCCTTGGTACGCAGACCTCATTTTTGTACTTCATAACTTACAAGCTCCTCCTGGTTTGACTAATACCAAAGCCAGATTTATTAAACTGAAAGCATTGAAATATTGTATTCTAGAAGGAAACCTTTATTGGAAAGACCGTGGAGGTATTTTGCTTAATTGCCTATTGAAGGATGAAGATGACGCGGTATTGTAGGATTTCCATGTAGGGGGCTATGACGATCATATTAGTTGGAATAACACAACTAACAAGATTCTCAAAGTTGGTTTCTACTGGCCTACATTGTTTGTTGATGTTCATCAGAAAGTCACTTCTTGCCACAAATGCCAGGTTTTTGAAGGTAAAAGAAAGCTTCTGCCTCTCCCCATGAAACTCATCTCAGTTGAAGCTCCATTCCAACAATGGGGTTTAGAATTTATCATAGAAATACATCCACCCTCCTCGGGCCAACATAAGTGGATCCTCACAACCACAGACTACTTCATGAAGTGGATCGAGGCTATGCCATGTAGGCAAGATACTGACTCTGTTATCATTAAATTTTTGGAAACTAATATTTTGTCTCTCTTTAGATGCCCTAGGAAAATTATATCTGACAATGTAGTGGATTTCATATCCAAAAGACTTATAGAGTTTTGTAGCCAATACCACATTACTTTGGGACACTCAACAACTTATTATCCTCAGGGAAATGGGCTGGTTGAGTCCTCAAACAAAATCCTGGTGAATATCATCAAGAAAACACTACAAGAGAACAAGAAGTCCTGGCATAATAAGTTGGTTCATGTGCTCTGGGATGATAGAATGAGCACCAAATGATCAATTGGTATGTCTCCATACCAGTTGGTATATGGTACCGAGGTAGTGTTTCCTTTTTCTTTGGGGGTCCCTATCATGAAGTTGTTTTAGGAAGTACAAGCAGAGACAAATGATACTCAAAGAAGAATAAATCAAATGATCTAGTTGCAGCAGTCCAGAGAACAAGTATATAACAAGACTCAGGTTATCCAATAAGGTATCAAAAAAGATTTATGACAAAAGAACTAAAGAGGATGATTTCGAGTTGGGTGACTTGGTGCTGAAATGGGATTCCAGAAATGAGGATAAGGGTAAACATGGAAATTTTGATAGCTTATGGAAAGGCCCTTATATCATTCATACATTCATAGGAAATAACACATTTTTTCTCAAAGGCAGTGATGGAACAGACCTTCCAGGTGGACCTGTAAATGGTAGGTTGCTGAAGCATTATCTTCCACCCCAATAAATATCTCATAAATTCATTTCCATTGTACATACCATTTATTTACATTCAGGTTGTGTATGGTGATATTGATTAGATGGTTGAAGCCCGTAGATAAGGCCCTAAGCCACTGACCAGTGCCACCAAATTCTCAAAATAAAAACATATCAGGTAGCAGAATAAGCAATGGAGGAAAAATCTTTACAGACATCAGGAAGTAAGTTCTTGGAACCTCACAAGGAGAACACCATCCCTAGGTGGAGCCATTGTTATAACCCTATGTTTCATAGGATCAACTGGTGAATGGAAAATTTTCACTCTTGGTGTAATTTGGTTGTAAATAATATTTCATTTTGCAAATTATTTTCAAAAGAAAGAAAGAAAATAAAAATAAAAGAGGGCATAAAAGAAAATGGATAAAGCCCCATGCAATAATAATGACTTGATCCATAAAGTTCAACCATGGCCAAGTCTTTTAGAATTTATGCTGATATGATTAGTGAATAAGCTTGGCTAAACTGTTTAATCTTAGCCAAGTAGTTAGGTTAGTTAGAGAATAAATTTGATCAAACTGCTTAAACTTGGTCAAATAGCCCCGGGATACAGTAATTTTTAGCCCAAAAATCTAATCTGGGTTAAATGTGTTAGGTAAATAGGTCAGAACATAGGTTAGCTAGCTTTCCTTCAATAAAACAAGCAGGATGTTGGATGATATTCATTATTTTTGAGGTTAAAAGGTTGTGTTCTAACCACAAATCCACGATATCCTAAGCTTTTGCAGTGCAATACAATTCGTGCCCCATGAATAAAGAGTGCACCGAGATCTACGACTAAGAAAAAAATGCTTAGATCGACGGTCGATAAGTAATATCGCACCCCCCCGACCATTCTCCCTTTAATGGCGGCGGGGGGGGGTTCGCATTGGTGGTATTCCCCGGCGGACCCCATCCTAATGTGTCACCATTGTGTTAACTCAGACCCCCCTTGCTCCAAACCGATTACCACCTACCCCCCCTCCAAGTAAACCGCCATACCATATTTTAATACCACCGTCATCTCGTGAAATCACACTCCACTACCACCTTCATCCCTTGATGTCACACTCCACTACCACCTCCTATAAGTCATGTCTCATCACTCTGCCTGCATATTCTCCTCCACTCACCCATCACACGTCAGATCCCATTCACCTATCATCCAATCACAGCCTTCCACATCATTCTTGCACACCTGTCATCGATCCTTTTATTTCCACCTCATCCCTGAGGTGTCTGTTGGCCCTTAAATGCGGCTAAACATATCCGTTAAGTTTGTTGATTTCTCCCTTTCACCCAACGGATACCCATTCACCCAATTTAATCTCATATCCACCATTATTGCACTGTGCATACATTCAATAAACCAAATCTCTCGTCCCTCACCATTTCCTGTCAGTGACTGAGCTAAAGCCGATAACCAACTACGTTTTTGTTTCAATTTGCAAGTACTAGTTGAATTGATGGTGCCAAATTCTAAACATTCAGAGGTCTAGGAAAACCCATTCCTTTCGTCGCTTGTCAACCTCGACCAAATTCCTCTAGCTGACAAAGACTACCTAATCTCAGAACCCATATGCCATTTCGATTTTGCTAAGCTACACTCATGGTTCAGAGACACTTTCTTAGAAGAGAGTGATGAGATTGGAATTTAGCTATCCAATCTCCCTCTATATCTGTTTCCCCAAGTTCATCATTTCCCTGAATTCTCCCTCAAGTGCCAAACCCATTGCCTTCACGATCAGAGAGCCCTTGTTTCATCCTCTAGAGAGACCCTGTTCACTATCACACCCGAAGACATTGACCATATGTTGCAAATAACTAGAGCCGAATATTTCTCTCCTTTTACCATTGAGATCCTAACTGAAATGTACCAAAAATTATCTTTTCCCCAGAGAGTGTAGATTTTTGAACTTTTTCTCCCTGAGAATGCCCCATTACCCAAATCAAATCCCCCCTATCAATCATCGATTTTCTCAGTAAAAGGAAAACAAATTATCTCCTCCCTTTGCAGCCTACTTGGATACTACTCGGACAAATGGGTAGATGAGCCAATTTTGGGTTATATATCTATTTTCTCTACTGAGGAAAGCTCCACCATGAAGTTCGACTACAACATTTTTCTGGCCGAGAATATTCATGAACAACGTTTCAAATTCCCCATAGAAGGCATGTTTCGGTATTCTTCCATACTGGCATATTTGTTTGTATTTTTCCAAACAGACAAGTTCCTGTTCTCCGTGCAGAAGCTAGATTAGAATGGAAAACCATAGACGATCACATCCTGGACGTCACTATTGAGAAGGAATTCACCAAAATTCACTTTCAATCAGTTCATAGATCAGTTCTACCATCCCATGGTTAGCATGCTCAACGACAAACAAGAACCAAGGATAAATGAAGAAATCCAGTGGATTTTACATCTCTTAGACCTAGACAAGACTGGATACTAGTACATGTACCAAAACCACACAGAGATTAGAATTTATGGATGCGAGCTGGCCCCTTACAAATTGCCTAGATATTTTCCCGTGTGGATATTTGCCTTGGAATATATTAGGCAAATGATTAACTCAGATGATATTCATTTTGTAGACTTGAAGAAGAAACAACAATTGAGGATCAAAGGACATATAGGACCATTCATCTCCAACAACAGAGCTACAGGGGCAATGGCCGATAAGCTTTTATAGGAGATGAAGTTCAACACCAGTTTTCCTTGGCACTATGATCCCTGTGGGATTATAGCATAAACAATATTAATGAATACAATATTTCCATACACTCATGTTCCCAAACCATAAATTGAGAATTTTATGAATCAAACATAGTGGGAAGTGAACACTTTGAAAGACTCAGAACAATAGCCTCCTTCAGCCAGTGTTTCACAAATCATTACTCCATAGGTACCAACAGAGAAGAGGACCAGAAAGGATGTCTCATCTTCATTCACTAAAATGTCAGCAAAAGAGTTCCAAGTTTACAAGAAAAGGCATAAAACCAGTCATACAACTGACAGGTCAAAAGAGGAAGAGACCCAATCCACCACAGTAGTCGAGGGAGAACTCTCACCATTCTTCTCAATCTGTTAGCATATGATGTCTACTTCCTCTTCAAAGAAGCAGACAGATACCACTTTGACTTCTCAACCATCTCAAGGATATGAAAAACTGAGTATTTCTGAGAAATATGATTTGATTAAGAATAAGAACGATATGCTAACCAACAACACCTATGCTCAATACTGGAAGAAAACATCCATAGCACAACATAGGTTGTTGTCTTCTTTTGATACATAAAAAGGGAGAATGCACATGGCAGTTTTGCAGGCACAAGTGCCCCATCCAAAAGAAATCATTGATTACAAAAGGTCAACTTTTGAATTTGACACCAAGGAAGTACATCCAGCTGATCAGATGGATTTATAGAGGAAGACTGGAGAAATGGTTTTCTCAACATTGGAAAATTCTTCCAGAACTGCTGCAAAGTTGTAGGTTTCCCTAAATAATGTTCAAACTCAATTAAAGTTGGAGAAAGTGTCTTCTTTTGCAAAAGACAACAGGATCAAGTCTTTAGAAGACCTGGTACTAAAAATCGGGTATGACCCCTCAAATGTGAAAGTAGTTGAAGAAATACTAAATAAAAATAATGTTGACATAGAATACTTGAGGAAACAATTAAAATTTCCAGCTACTGAAGACTCACAGGCCAAAGAGATGGACGATACAGAGGGCCAAAAATAAGAAATGTTAAAGTTAATCATGGAATAGAATGCTCAGATGAAGGAGATGGAAGCAGAGTTGGAAAGGGTGGTAAAGGAAAAGGAATAGATAGAGCCCATGGAATTCATTCCACTGAGTGTAGTTCCCCTCACAGGAGTTAGCATAGCGACAACATCAACAATTGCCACAACATAACTTCCATCAGCTGCTCCACTGGAAGTTCTAGGGACATCCGAGGCTCTAGCAAAGTCAATGGAGGAGATGACCCTACAAGGAGAAGAAATTAAAAAATTGCATATCGAAATAGAGAATCTCCAGAAACTCAAATCTTCCTACCAGACAAGTTACAATAATGAGAGGCACACATCAGAAAAACTTGAGCAGGAAATATAACAGTTTCAAAAGCAAACAGTTGTGGGTAAAACACTAGCAGAAGCCAAAGAGAACATTTGGATGGATATCTCAAAATCCATGGCAAAAATCTGGCCACTCATGCAGATAATGCTTGAGAAACATGAATTGGTGTTAAGGAGCAGGTAGGCCATTGAGAGGACAAAGGGAGATCTGGGGGAGATGCCCATAGAGGAAAATGAAATCATCAGGTTTCTAAATTCGAAGACTAAGGATGAGCTGGAAAGTCTGGAAATTGAGGATAGGACTGAGACTATCCTCGAGGTCAAGAAAGTCCTGACCAAGAGAGGACTAATGCTACAGTTGGATGAGAAAACCTAGAACATGGATGTCGGAGTTTAGAGATTCTTCAACAAGATTGATGCTTTGTAGAAGAAATTCCTTCCTAGTTTACTGGTCTTAAATGTCAAGATGATGAATTTTCCCGATTACAAGAAAAAGATTGCCATGGTGGAAAGGGATAGCTCCAAATTTTTAGGAATACAGGGTAGCATAACCAACAAGGCATTTTTATAGACTCTACAGTTGGAGCTCAGTGTCCAACATGAAATCAAATATATTTTCATCACCAAGCCAACTTTCGCCAAATATATAGAGATGGACGAAGTCTACAGAAGGTTACTAAAAGTCACCATTCCCAGTCAAAAGAGATGGGAGGATATGTGCACTTTGATCGAGTGAGTGATGAGGTGTACAATCCAAGTCAATATGAAGAACAGTCAAAGTCAATTTGATGACTCACCAACAACCTTCCCCAAAATCAACACAAAGAATCCAACAGATCATTAATAGTCCCTACAATTTTTGTTAAGCCCTAATATTGGATCATTACCCCTTAATTAGGGCATATTATATTAGTAATGTTTTTTATTTATGTTGGCTTTAGGCCATTAGTTGTAATTATACCTCCTAGTCTCCTATATATACCAAAGAGACATTTTCATTTTGAATCATCTTGTACTTGAACATTTAAGTGGGGTAAAAGGAGGTTGCCCCCTCGAAGAGGATTATTATCTGAAATTCTCTCTTTTTCAAGGCATTGAGTACTTTTTTCGAGGATTTTCTATGCTATATTGATATTTGGTTCTTAACATATGGTATCAGAGCTCAAGGTCTTGGGGTTTCGCTGCTACATCTGAGACACCTTGGTATTTTTGCTATAAATTGTTTTCTACAATGTTTCAGAAGGAACGTCGTGGAGGATATTTAGTAGACAGATCAAGGTACATTGGGTTCAAAATTCAGCTCCCGCGGCCTTATACTTTCATAGATACAACCTGTACCATATAGAGCTATGGAATCGTCCTGAACTGAGTCATTGCGGAATTTTCGCTATAAAAAAATTTCTGTAATGTTTCAGACCCTGAACTCTGGAGGATATTTACAAAAATTAGTAAGGTATCTATGGTAAAATTTTTATATTCTGGGTCATCTTAAATTTGTAGATACACCCTGTGTAAGATAGGGTATCTGATTAGTCCTATTCACTACTCTCAAGAAGGTGTTCCAGGTAAAACAATCATAACTTCTTCCTAGAGTATCCAAATTGAATGGGACTAGTTGCATTGGATCTTGGACAGTCTATAGTATTTTGGGTGTGAGTTTCAAAATTTAATATCAATTATTTTTGGCGGGGCACACTATACAAGTGAGATCTCCTGGAAAGGCCAAAAATCAGCAAGTTGTGGGGAAGTTACCATAAATTCCACTTGGCACATCCAATTTTGATCAGACCTGTGGCATTGCAGAGAAGAAATATCAGA
>SNQJ01S0042594.1:50826-63215 GCA_010110895.2 Picea sitchensis
AGTAATGTTATTTTATTTATGTCGGCTTTAGGCCATTAGTTGTAATTACACCTCCTAGTATCCTATATATACCAAGGAGACATTTTCATTTTGAATCATCTTGTACTTGAACATTTAAGTGGGGTAAAAGGAGGTTTCCCCCTCGAAGAGGCTTATTATCTGAAAATCTCTCTTTTTCAAGGCGTTGAGTACTTTTTCTGAGGATTTTCTATGCTATATTGATATTTGGTTCTTAACAATTTTGTATTTTGTTATCTAGTTAGTTAGCTTTAGATTTTTCCACATCCTGATCATTAATGACAGGATCGATTGTAATCTTCTCTATATATACTTCAAACTTCGAAGTATTGAGGGTTGATCTTTATGCCCAAGCAAGCTGTAAGCACTATAATCTTTCTCAAGATATCTACCAGTAATAAAAAGGACGTTTCATAGGATTCTTGTGTGTTAATTGTTGGTGATGCTTACTCCTCTTCATTGAATGGTTTTTTTGTCTTCATAATCATTTATGTTTTCTATATCTGATCATTTAAAAGAAGTTAAAATTGCAGAATTTATCTTTGTATACTTTGTTTCTAGATTTTAAAGATCTAAGTGTTTGTCTTCTAATGTTATGATAAATAAATTCTTAAATGCTTCTTTATTTTAACTGATTATCTTATCTTTTCTGCTATCCATCATTTTCTCTAAAGGATCCAACAGTTGCATTATCCTTCCCTATGAAAAGACCTTATAAAATCTATTCTTTGGTCTCAAACTTTATAAAACAGACCCCATAGCCCAATGGATGCGTAAGAAATATTTCAGCCATTTTATAAAAAAAACAACACAGTCTTATTTATTTAACTATCCTAATACCTAAAACCTAAAACAAAGTTAAATCTTACAGAGAGATCCCTCTCTGAAACTGGCAGGGCTAGATCCTAGTTTTGAAGTGGTTGGATAAAGTTACCTCTGATAAATTTCTTCTAACTCCTGAAAAACTTTGGGAATTTACAGAGCAATAACAACCCTAACAAAATCTTCATGGAGAATATGTTGTCATTAGGATTCAACAATTCATTCATTCATACTATTTTGAGTGAAGAAGACAACAACAGCTTAGGTGCTCCTGCACACAATGTTGGCGAATTGGAAATAGTAATTAGTAGTAACAAATTTTACAAGAAAAAAGGAAAGGGTCCCAGTGAGAAGAGCACCCAATATCCAGTTTTTACTCCTAAAAACAAAACATCTCGGAGGAATGATCCAACAACTACCCAACTAGGAAATTTACCAACAATAGTTCAAGCGACATATGAGAAAAGAATCCCCCCTCTGGTAAAACCGAGAGCTAACAAAACCTCCCTCTAAGAAAGAAGAGGAAGAATGTTGTGCAAGAGGAACAATACCATGACATCAACATCTTCTCTCTTGAAGACATGGAGCTCGAGGTGGATATTGAGAAAAATTTTCCCACCGCTGATCAACCAAGAAATCTACCCCACAAAAAATTCATCATTAGAGATCGTTGAGAATGAGAGGTCCAATGAAGAAGAGTCATTTTCTTTCCAAAGCATTGTATTTGACAGGGAATATAATAAATTGATTATTTAAAAAGGTGATATGAAAAATAAGAAAGGAAAATATCGTTCATAGGTTAACCTAAAAGATATGTGGCCATCACAGATTTCTAAAATTCATAGAGCAACTGTGGATGCTCTTGTTGACTCCATTGGTGATATAGAAGAAAAAAACATGAAGTTGAAAGAAAGTATCAAGGATTTGGAAGATGCCTTAATGCCTCTTCCACTTCTTTCCAATCCTTTTTCAATAGTCAGACTCACTGTTGGTCCTAAGGTCTGCACCTGAGTACTAAAGGGCAAAGCTAGGCCACCTGTCAATTTAGAATGATTGCTTCTTTTAACTCTTTTATTGGTTGGTCAGAGGGTTATTCTGTCAAGAAAAAGGCAAGGTTGGGTAGGCAGAAAAATATGGATGAGGGCCCTCCTTGGCTGATGGCACACTAATGATAGACCAACAAAATAATAGAAAATAGAGGGAAAAAACAAACTACTCAATGAATAATCTATTGTAAGAAGTTCAATAATTAAAATATCATTTCAAGACATAAAACATGTATCAAAACACAATAAATCCCAGAGGTTGCAGAAAAAAAATCGTCACCAAAGCATTAGTTGTTTGACAGGTTGCATATTAGTAAAAATAAGTCGTACAATAGCTGAAAGGAAATGAAATTTACGTTGCACAAATCAAAAAACTGTATTCAAGATAAGAATGAAAAAAAATGAAGAGTTGAACAAAACATTGTCATCAAGAGTATGTTCACCAGGTAGAGATCTTTAATCCATGCATAAAATGGGTCCAATCAATCTGTTGTATTGCTATTTTTTCCTAAAAAAATATGACCCTTACAATATCCAAAAACTAACTATTTAAAAGAGTTGTTGAGGCTCTCGTCCTTATGGGACTGAGTCCTAAATTTAGGGAATTGTTTGTAAATAAAATAATTAACTTTACTAAGACACTGGACTTAATCATCAAGAGTGGTTCTTATCACACACAAAAGACCACTCTTGCATCTAATCTAGGAAAATGTTGGACTTAAACAAATAAAACTACTACTGTCTCTATGACAGAACTGATGCATGTGCTAGAGGAAATGATTGGCCGAAAATAGACCTCAGAGTGACAAAGAAAGGCTCTGTGTTGAATGACAACATGTCTGTGATCTGTTGGAGGTCACTGGAGATAACCAACTACATGAGAAGAGTTTGCTGAAGTGTTTCTGAGACTAATCTCCGTAGACCTGTCTCTGCGACTTAACTCTTTGTCTATGCCTAAGCTTTCGGAAGCCAAGCACACTCTGTATTGACCTCATTAGATTCCATATGTACCTATGAAATAGATTCGTTGGAATGGTTTTCAGCTCATCGGGCATGAGGGGATATGTGGAGGCGAGCATCCAATCGGGAGACGGGATGAATGGACGCGAGGGTAGATGGCATGTGAAGATAGGTGTCAAAGCGAAAGGAGGTGTGAAGATGGTGGAGGTATCGAGAGTATGGAGTTGGTGACATGTAGTGAAGGATATAGGTGGTGCGTAGGTAGAGGAGGAGGATATAGGTTGGTAAGTGAGTATAGAACAGGTGGCGAAAGGCGAGAGAAGGCGGCATTGAAAAACAACCCGAGAGGAACTCAGAGGGGGGGTAGGCGGTAAGAGGATTAGAGAGGGAGGGTCTGAGTTCTTGAGGATTCACCATGTTAGGTAGGGCCTGCGATGGGAAAACCAGTTGCTAAGACCCCCCCTTCCCCCACCGTTAAAGGTAGAATGGTTGGGGGGTCCAAGCTGCGACAAGGACCATTGATTTGGAGAGGTGGGTCACCATCGAGGGAGATCACTGTGGGGGTTAATGGAAGACAAGTGTCAAGTGGTGAGAGGAGTGAGAGTAGTGAGTGGGATGAGAAGAGGTGATGCGATGATCTGATGTCATTCAAGCACATGATTATGGGAGATTTTGAGGGTGTTTTGTATCCAGACCATCTTTGGATCCGCAATCCATCACATGCTGCGGTACCGCTTATGAAAGTTAATGGTTGAGAATTTTATGCCCTTGCAATGAAGTGAAATCATCGATCTGATGAAGATATATGATTCGAGTGATATTTACCTATTGCAAGGATCGAGGGTTTTGGTTGACTTGGGATCAATGGTCCAGATTCACTTCAAATGTTAGGGCTTTGGTAGTTTCAAATGTGAAGCATGAAAAACCTCCCAGAGAAAAATATCTGAAGTGAATGATTTGTCGCCATGTGTCATGATGAATGAACGGTCCAGATTCTCTTTGAAAGTCTGATCTTTGAGAGTTTCAAATATGAAGCATGAAAAACCTCCTGGAGGAAAATCTCCAGAGTGAAAGATCTGCTACCACATGTCCCCTCTGATGGATGGTCTAAATTTACTTCAGGACTTTGGGTCTTTGGCTCTTCGGGACTTTCGAGTGTGAAACATGAAAATATCCTGGAGGAAAATCCGCGAAGTAAGTGATTTGCTGCCGGGTGTCGTGACTGACAAACAGTCCAGATTTTGTTTGAAAATTCGGGCTTCGGGAGTTCAGGAGTTTATGAATATTATGCTAAAAAACTATCGAAGGAAAATCACCAAAGCAACAAGTCGAGTTCTCGGGACTTCAACTCTTCAGAGGCTTTAGGTCTTTGGGAACTTAGTACTTCGAACTTGATATTAAAACCTGCGTGATTCTAGAACCCGAATGGACAAGAGTCGTTGATCTATTTGACCTGATGGATCTCCACCGTCGAAAATTAACCTGTCAGTTCCTACAACCTGAGCCCAAGATTTGTTTCTCTAGATTTTTGTGTCGTGTGCATGGGCATTTCCTATGCATAGAAAAGGCTTGGTAGACATGCAGTGAACTCAATCAATGGTGCACGTGATGACAAGCATTTCAAAACAAATATGACATGTATTTTATCCTTTGAGAAAAACAAAAAAAAATGCGCGAAGACTAAAAAATGAATAAGGCCGAGACACTCAGTAGTGGGAAATTGACTTAACCACGAGAAAAAAGGAAAAATTGATGAAGTCTTATGGAAAAAGAGCGGAGATGCAAGGGATGCAGTCCTAGGTTACAACATTGGCTCCAACTGAGGATAGCTCATCCCCGTGAGGTGATAAGAACTATAGATCGGTGCCTTGATATTAGATAACTACTCTTACCTTTCATCACTTACCCTCATTTATGTTTGTCATCCCTGCATATCTGTTACTATCCCTCAACCATGCATTTTATTGAATTAAAAAAATAAACTACACCCCAATGCCTTGCTGGGCTATGGAGTCTTTATTCACACACAACTAACTAATCAAAAGAAATAATAAAGGAAAGTGTCTATGGTACAAGAGGGACCTTCCCCCATCCTTAAACAAAATAGTGTTTCAGGAGGCACCGATTTATTGGGCCTCCAATGATCTCTGTATCATCTAGATTGTGCAGGATGAACGTGTTGTTTTCCAGAAATTCAATCACCTTAAAAGGGCCAAACTAGAGATCATTGGAGGCCCAAAGGTTGTCGAATTTATAGTGCTTGGACCTTTCATCCCTTCTAGCATCCCACCTCAAAACTAGGTCACCTTCTTGAAAAGTATCCTTCTTAGTTTTCTTATCAAAGGTTGATTTGATCTTATTCTAGTATGATTCTGTCCTTTGATCTAGTGCTTCTCTTCTTTGTTGAAATTCTATAATCTAAAAGATTCTCCTTTGGATGTCATTGGGTTCCTCAATGTCCTACTGCAAGAATTTTAGGATTGGTATACCAATATGAGTAGTAAAAATGACATCTATGTCGTAAACAAGCTGGAATGGTGAGGTTCCTAGAGACTTCTTAGTGCTGATCCTGTCATCCCATAAGGCATATTTGAGTTTAGAGTCCCAAGATTTCTTTCTTTTATTCAACAACTTTTTAATGATCCTAATGAGAGTCTTGTTTGATGATTCTGCTAGGCCATTTCCCTGAGGGTAATAGGGTGTGGAATGTGTCAAGGAAATGTTGTGACTGCCATAGAAGTCAATCATGGCTTTGGAATTGAATGCTTGGGAATTGTTTGTTACAATCTTACTGGGGCAACCAAATCTGGAAAAAATATTAGTTTCCAGGAAATTCATGATTACCTTGTCAGTGGTATTCCTAGCGGGCACAACCTCAATCCATTTGGTGAAGTAGTTGGTGGCAGTGAGGATCCACTTGTGTTGTCCACTAGAGGGTGGATTTATTTCTCCTATGAAGTCTAACCCCCATTGTTGAAATAGACTACTGGTTTTGATAGGTTTCAGGGGAAGTGATAGTAACTTATGTTTCCCTGCAAAAATCTGACATTCATTGCAGGCTCTAACAATGGAAAACACATAAGAGAAAAGGGTGGGACAATAGTATCCTGCCCTCAGGATCTTGAGCGTTGTGTCCTTCCAATGTTGGTGCCCTCCACACACTCCTCTGTGCATTTCTATTGTGACTTGTTTGGCTTCATTCCCATCAAGGCATTTTAAAAGAATGCCAGCAGGATCCCTCCAATACAAGTTCTAGCTTGAAATGAAGAATTTGACGACTTTCAACTTGAGAGACTTGGCCTTTGTCTTCTTCACATATGGTGGACATTCAAAATGTTGTAGAAAATAGATAATGTTTTTATACCAAGGTGAAGAGGAATATGTTTCAAATAACTGTAGGTTGTCTTGTCCAGGATGTATGATGGGTGTATCTAATTGGGTGAAGATCTGATGCAATTCTAGCACCTTACAGTTTGATTCTGATAGCAATTTGGCCAATCCTTTCCCATTAATCATCTTGGTGGGATTTATGTGAAGTTCATACTCCAACAGTTTGACAATCCATCTTCCTCTTTTCCCCTAGCTGTCTGGCTAGACCATAGTCTCTTTGACACTGCTGCTGGGAGCAAAGGCTGTTATGCTAGATTGTAGCACATAAACCCTGAAGGCCTTGAGTGCTTTGACCAGTGCATAAGCCTGTATCTCTAATATATCATACTTGAGCTCAACATCTCGGAGGGATCTGCTGAAAAAGGCTATGGGATGCTCATTCCCTTCTTCATTTTTCTACAGCAGTACAACAACAATTGTTTCATCCGAGGAAAAGGAAAAGATGAAGAAATATTTGGTATAGTCAAGGCTGGCCAATACAGGTGCTTCAACTAAAGATTTATTTATTGTTTGGAAAAATGATTTCTCCTCCAAAGAACATTTTATCACAACATATTTCTTCAACATGTTAGTAATAGGCTTCAAAATTTCAACAACATTCGACACAAAGAGTCTCAAGAAGTTTATCTTACCAATAACAGATTGGACAACCTTTTTATTTATAGGAATCTCAATTTGTTGAATGGCACAAACCCTCTTTGGATTAATTTTTATGCCTTCGGATGATATGATGTGGCCCATGAGCTTCCCTTCTGGCATGGCAAAGTGATACATCCTAGTATTGAGAGATATCCCATACCTCCTACATTTCTTGAAAACCTGCTCCAAATGCTGCAAATGTTCCTCATCAGACTTGGAAAAAATGGTAATGTCATCTAAGTATATGACCATAAATTTGTCTTTATCTCCCACAAAAGCTATGTCCATGGCCCTATGAGAAGTGGCCCCTGCGTTCATGATCCCAAAGGGAATCTTTTCATACATGAATGTTCCCCATGGGGTGGTGAATGTTGTATTTTCTTTATCTTCCCGACAAACTGCTATTTGGTTGTAACTAGAGTATGCATCCAACAAGGAAATTCTGTGTGCACCTACCACCCTCTGTAAAATATGATCCATCTTGGGGAGGGGGTAATTGTCCTTCAAATAACACTTGTTTAGATTTTTGAAATCAACACATCAGCGTATCTCCCCACTCTTCTTCCTTATAGGTACTAAGTTGGCCACCCAGTTTGAATACCTTAATGGTACAATAATCTTGGCATCCAACATTGTTTTTAGCTCTTTCTCAATTATGGACATTTGTTGGAGTTACTTCACACACACCTAGGATTTATTTTTCCTAAGGTTTTTATTTGTTTTTTAGTCATAATTAGTCATTATCCAGTCTCCTATATTTTAGGAGAGAATATTCCACTTGGAGAATATTCTCTTTCAGTTCACACTTCAGTTTGACTAGTTGAGTTGAGTTTAGATGTTGCATTGGGATCATCACCATGATAATTCGACCTTGACTTGGTATCATCATGAGATTGGCGCATTAGCCTTGATTCCCTCAGTTAACGCCTCACTACTCTCTGTTCAGTCAGTTAACTGAAGACTAGTTGACTAGTTAACTCAACTAGGTGGCAATTCACTCCCGTAACTACCTAAGAGACTAGAATAGGTGGCAATTCACTCCCGTAACTGCTGGTGTGTGTCCATATCACTCTAGACCACCACTATGGAAACTTGGTTCACCTCAAGTCGAACTAATTGATTTATACAGAGTATATCATGTGTAAATTATTCATTATTCACAACGGTCAATGAGAATTCTTTCCATTCTTTCTCTCCTTCTTCTTCTTTTTCCAATTCTCTATGAAAATGTGTGTATCATTGTTTAGATAGATATATTATGTGCAGTTTCAACACATTTACATGGTATCAGAGCCGATGGAATGCTAAGCAAAAGCTACACCAAAATTGTTTCAAGTACAAAAGATTGAAGACAGCGGAAAGATGGAATTCCAAAAAGAATTCATTCTTACACCTTACAACTATTTTGCATGGAAGGAGAAAATAGCCATACATATTTGATCCAAAGGGTTTTACAGGTTAACCATGAATACATATACAGAGATGACATCAGCCATATAAAAATCCAAGTACTTAAATCGCAGAGATGAGGCACTCGGAACAATTCGCAGTCTTATTTCTCCCGATGTCCTTTTTCATATATCTTCCTGTAAGACTCCCAATGAAGCCTGGACCATCTTGGAAGGGCTCTTTGGAAAACAATATGATATGAGGGGACACATGTTGGAGGTGGATCTGCTCACATTGGATCCAAAAAGCTTCGAGAATATCCAAGATTTCTTTACAAAATTCGAGGATTTACTGTCGTAACTCAAAGCTTGCGGGGTTGATAAATTGAAGGAGGAGAAACAAATAGTTCTCACCATTCTCTCCAATATTGGTCCTGAATTATCTGTATTCGTATCCACATTCCATACTGTCAGATTTGCCTCTGGAGCCACCTGGAAGATTCCTTCTCTTGAGGACTTTATCGAATCCTTGACACAAGAGAAAACTAAGCTCATCAACATGGGCACAATCAAAGGCCCAAGGGCGCATGTACTTACTGTGCATGATGGAAGCCACAAATATCATAAATCTAAATATAAAGATAATAGGAAATCTCATGCACATACAAAGAAGGAAGGGTACACAAAACCCTTCTCCGATGCCTCCAAATCCAAAGGAGAAAAGGGAAGAAAAGGAGAGAAATGCACATACTGTCACAAAGGATTTCATTCAAAATCCACATGCATGAAAAAACAAATAGATATGATGTCTCAGATACTTCATCAAAAAAACCTTAGAGATCGCATCCTCGAGGGTGCAAAGAAGAAGAAGCCAGAAGATCTGAATTCCAAGAAAGGCAATTCTAGCCATGCCTTGATTTCCATCAACTCCTCTCCCGATGGTTGGATTGTAGATTCAGCAACATCACATCACATGGATGCCTCAGAAGAAATATATTATTTGTTGGATTCATGCAAAGGTCCTCCTATTATGATGGGGGACAACTCTTCTGTCGAAGTCACTGGCAAAGGAAGGATTCAACTCACCAACGGAAGCTTCGAGAACATGTTGCATGTTCCCAAGCTTTCTGTCAACCTTCTCTTTGTGTATTAGATGACGAATTCCTGCACCGGAAATAAAGTCATCTTCACACCAAATTTCATGGACATCTACGACATGCAAACCAACTCTAGGGTTGCTACCAGTGAGGTAAATCATCAGTCTAGATTGTATACATTTTCTGAATTCATTGAACCTGATTTTGCTTTACTGCTTACTCATGCTAATGAAAGTAGTAGGATATGGCACAAAAGTTTTGGAAATTTGAATTTCAGATACATGCAACAGCTTAGAAATAAAAAATTAGTTGATGGTCTACCATACATCCATTTCTCCAAGGGAGTATGTGAGGGACGTGTTCTCGGAAAATACCCTCAAGAGAAATTCGACAAGGGAAAGTCTCAGCGAGCTTCCGCACCTTTAGATCTGATCCACAGTGACCTCATGGGTCCTTTTCCGCATCCATCGATCAGCAAAGCAAGGTTTGTTCTCATTTTTGTTGATGATTTCTCACGTTTTACATGGATCTACTTTCTCAGGAAAAAATCCAAGGTCTTTCAACACCTCAAAGATTTCAAAGCTTTGGTTGATACATAGTCCGGAAAGAAGATCAAAGTCCTCCAAACTGATAATGGGGGAGAGTATGTGAATCATGAGATCCACAATATTTTCCATGAGGTAGGGATTCAGTTGCATCATACAGTTCCCTACACTCCGCAACAAAACAGAGTTGCTGAGTGGAAAAACCGATCTCTAAAGGAGACGACATCTTGCATGTTGCATGCAAAGTCACTACCACAGAGACTATGGGCCAAAGCACTTAACTGTGAAACATACATCCAAAACAGATATCCCCATATATATGTCAAGGATAAGACCCCCTACGAGGCTTGGACCGGCCTCAAACTGGAAGTGACCCACTTTCATATTTTTGGTTCACGTGCATGGGCCAGGATTCCCTCTGAAAAGAGGAAGGCACTTGATCCATAGAGAATTGAGTGCTTTTTTGTTGGATACCCTGACAGTGTGAAGGGATATCATCTTATTGATATTTCCTCGGACCGGCTCATCATTGAGCCTAGTGTCCAATTCGAGGAAACTGTCTCGCATGTACCTCAGTAGTCGCATGAAGACACCTTTACTGTTCCACCTGTTTGAGATGATGAGCATGCACATGCCGACTCTTCTTCAGAAGAGAGTTTTGATTCAAAAGACTCAGAGGATTCAGATTCAGATTTAGATTCAGTACAGTGAGATGTAGAGTTAGATCATCCACATGCAGTTGCAGAGCCAGAGCAGAGGCCCAAGTGGGCACAAACTACTCTTCAAGATGTAGGGGATCTCGTTGGTGATACAACCAATACTATGAGGACTCAATCTAATTTTGAGGAGCCTCCTGTTGCACTCACTGCCATTGAACCATTTCCTTCGAGGCATATTTTCTTAGTTCAGTCTTTAGATCCATAGTCTTATGGTGAGGCTGTTGGAAATCCCTTTTGGGAATCCACCACACAAGAGGAGTACAATTCCCTCCTCGAGAACCACACTTGGGATCTGGTTCCCCTTCCTTCTGGGAGGAAATGTTTTAGATTCAGATGGGTCTATAGGACCAAGAGTGCAGTGGATGGACAAATCAATAGATACAAATCCAGGCTTGTTTCCAAAGTCTTTCAGTAGGTTCATGGTATTGACTATGATGAGACCTTTGCTCCAGTAGCTAAGATGGATTCCATTCAATTGGCCCTTGCCATTGCAGAAACCAAGGGATGGGAAGTCCATCAGATGGACGTGAAGAATGAATTTCTTCACGATGATCTCTTTGAGGAGA
Organism: Picea sitchensis; assembly: GCA_010110895.2. Taxonomy (NCBI): domain Eukaryota; kingdom Viridiplantae; phylum Streptophyta; class Pinopsida; order Pinales; family Pinaceae; genus Picea; species Picea sitchensis. Next base: position 62,017 of record SNQJ01S0042594.1, read on the forward strand.
TCTACATGGAGTAGCCCCAAGGATTTATGCAGGACTCATCTTTGGTCTGTCTATTGAAGAAGTCACTTTATGGCCTCAAGCAGGCTCCTAAGGCCTAGTATGCCAAGATGGAATCCTACCTTTTGTCACAAAACTTTGTACGTTGTAAATTAGACCCAAACGTATACTTGCTCAGGACAACTGATTCACTTCTACTCTTAGTTATGTATGTCGATAATTTGTTGATCACCGATTGCTCGAATTCAACGATTGCTGCAGTGAAGAGGATTCTTCATGACAGGTTTTTGATGATGGACATGGGTCCACTACACTTCTTCCTTGGACTTGAGATCAGTCAGGATGCATCAGGCATCAAAATGTCTCAATCCAAGTATGCATGAGATCTCGTTGAGATTTCACATGACATACTGCAATTCCACTCTGACTCCTTTCCTATCAGGAGTCAAACTTGAGGATGGCGGGGAGACTCCACTGGTTGACAACACATTATACAGAAAACTAGTGGGGAGCTTGTTGTATCTCACACACTCCAGACCAGACCTCTCATATGCAGTTGACGCAGTTTCTAGGTTCATGCAGGAGCTGCATGAGCTACATTGGAAAGATGCAAAGCATATCCTTCGATACGTATAGGGAACCATCACCTTTGGGATTCATTATGAAACATAATATACATTAGATCTCATTGGGTTTACTGATTCCGACTGGGCTGGTGATAGCATTGATCGCAAGTCCACATCTGGTTACTCACTCAGTCTTGGTTCTGGGCCTATATGTTGGTCGAGCAAGAAGCAAGCTGCCATTCCTCTATCTTCAGCCGAGACAGAGTACAGAGGGGTAGTTAACATAACCATTTAGGATATGTGGCTACAACATTTTCTCACTGATTTGGGCATTAAGTTTCATCGGTCGATCATCATCTGGTGTGACAACCAGAGCACTCTGAAGTTCTGCAGAGATCCAGTTCAGAGGCAGCGAACGAAGCACATCGAGATCCACATGAACTACATCTGAGACTTAGTACATGAGGGTATCATCGACCTATAGTTCTATCCTTCAACAGAATAGACGACAAACATTTTCACCAAGACCTTCACTGAGCATAAATTCCATTCTCTGCGAGTTCATCTTGGAGTGAAGGACACAGTTTCCTAGCAACTGTAGTTCTTCTTTTTACATGCATTGTACCTTGAGGGGGG
>SNQJ01S0042594.1:69265-85734 GCA_010110895.2 Picea sitchensis
CCGAGTTATTGAGGAGTTTCCATGTTAGGTAGGGCCTGCAATGGGAAAACCATTATCTTGGACCCCCCCCACCATTAAAGGTAGAACGGTCCAAGGGGGGGGTTTGAGCTGCGACAAGGACCTTTTATCTGGAGAGGTGGGCCACTGCTGATGGATATCAACGTGGGGCTTAATGGAGGACAAGTGTTGGGTGATGAGAGGATCGAGAGTAGTGAGTAGGATGAGCAGAGGCAACACAGTGATATGATGTCATTCAAGCACGTGATTGCAGGGGATGTTGAGGGTGGTTTGGATCCAAACTGCCTTTGGGCCTGCAATCCATCACAAGCTGTAATGTACCCTTCCAAAAATACCATGGTTTCAATTGCGGGACCGCTTAGGAAAATTAACGCTCTATCAGTTTACATCCCCGAAATGAAGTGTGGTCATTGATATGATGATGATCTATGATTCATGTGATATTTACCTACTGCAAGGATCGACAGTTCTCATTGACTTGGGATCAATGGTCCATATTTAGTTCAAACGTTTGGGCTTCGGGAGTTTCAAATGTGAATCATGAAAAACCTCCCGGAGGAAAATCTCCAAAGTGAATGATCTAGCACCATGTGTCATGATGAATGAACGGTCTATATTCTCTTCGAAAGTCTGGGCTTCAGGAGTTTCAAATGTGAAGCATGAAAAACCTCCCAGAGGAAAATATCTGGAGTGAAAGATCTATTGCCACGTGTCCCCTCGGATGGATGGTCTAAATTTACTTCGGGACTTCAGGTCTTTGGCCCTTCGAGACTTTCGAATGTGAAATATGAAAATATCTCGGAGGAAAATACCCAAAGTAAATGATTTTCTATCGCGTGTCGTGACCGACGAATGGTCCATATTTTCTTTGGAAATTCGGGCTTCAGGAGTTCGGGAGTTTATGAATGTTATGCTTGAAAACTGTCGAAGGAAAATCGCCGAAGTGACGTGTCGGTTTCTCGAGACTTCGGCTCTTTGGAGGCTTCAGGAACTTAGTACTTCTAACTTCATATTAAAATTTGCGCGATTCTGAAAACTGAATGGACGAGAGGCGTTGATCTATTTGACATGATGGATCTCCACCGTCGAAAATTAACCTGTTTGTTCCTAAAGTCTGTGCCCAAGATTTGATGTTTTGGATTGCTGGGTCATGTGCATGAGCATTTCCTGTGCATATAAAAGGATTGGTAGACCTGCGATGAGATCAATCAATGGTGCACGTGATGACAAGCATTCTGAAACAAATATGACATGTGTTTTATCCTTTCATAAAAATAGAAAAAAAAATGTGCGAAGACTAAAAAACATATAAGGTCTGAGACACTTAGTAGTGGGAAACTGACTTAACCACCAGAAAAAGGAAAAATTGATGAAGGCATAGGGAAAAAGAGAGGAGAGGCAAGGAATGCAGACCTAGGTTACAACACCCACCACACCTGATGTTAAATTGAAGGGATATTCAAGCCTACTCACATCATCCAGGAGCTATGTAGAAAGAAATATCAAGAAAAGAATGGCGTTGATCACAGAGGCATGGGAGGTTTCAAAAAACATTGTTTATTTTGGCTCAAGGGCACACAACTTCCATGAATATTTGCAAGTTGATATGAATAAAGAAGAAGGTTTTTACCTTGATTTTGTATTACCCTTTGGAAACAAAGTCTCTAACATGACGAAACTAACAAGAAGAGAGGAGGATCTTCCCTCCCCAAGTCGGATAAAACAATTGAATTCGTGCTAGAAGGAAAAAATAAAAAATTTGAATAATATTGTTCAAGCATGTAGGGAAGATATAATGAAAAGGGAAGAACTATTCAATAGGATCATAGAGATAGACCTAGCAGGAGGGACTAACGAAGTACAAGACCCAAAATTAATTCTCAACTCAATGTTCCTAACAAAACAACAGTTTGACGAACAAGTTGAGATTTTTAAAGGGTTATCAGTTGAAAGGTTATATGGAATACTCGAATATAATGAACATGACATAGACAATTGGTGTTGGAGAAAATTCTATTTTCAGCACACTAGTTCAATGGGAGTAACACTAGTTCAATGGGAGTTAACTGACTAGTTCTATTTTAGACTTTCTAATATTAGACCATCACTATTATGCATGCATTCCTAATTATATGATGTCATTGCCTATATGAGTGAATATCACTCAATCATTGATAAGATCATAATACACATTGATTCTCATTATTCATGTTGTATCTCTCTCCTTTTCTTGATAATATTTGTTTGTGTATGCTTTATCTAGGTCTCCTGTGCAGGTTTCCATGAAACACTGACATGGTATCAGAGCTGAGTTGCTTGGAGAAACCCAGACAAGCCAAATAAGAGAGAAAGAGTCCTTGAGTAAACCTAGTTTTTGCAATCATCGTGGCCTATCCCTATCAAAAGGTGCGATGATTGGAATTGTCGTGGCCTATCGCTGTCTATGGGTGCGGCGATCGCTCTCAGACTTAAGGGTGTATTAAGCACTCAACACACCCTTAAAAGTCTACGTAAAATTCCACTTTTTGGGTACCACTTGATATTTTGGCATTGTATGATATGAAAATTGTGTCCTTTTCTTATCTCTTTGTTTCTCATTAAGTCTTTAAAATCTTGATTGGACATGTGAAAATAATTAACTTAAAAGACTAATATACAAATTAGAGAAATGACAGTCAAAGTTTTCCTGGACGTGCTTAAGGATTTCAGCATTGGGAAGGATTAAGCATGAAAGAAAACACTAGAGAGAATCAAAGTTGTCGAGCCTCGATCTTCATCGATGTTGGTAGATGCAAAATTTATTTTGCGACAAGCACCACCAAGAATATCGTCGATGACCAATCAATTCAGCATCGACAAAAGGTTAAAAGAATAAGCATTGAACGAAAAATGAAATAATAATTGCCGACCTCCGAGACATTTTTAGCATCAGGATTTTCGAAGGACAATAACCCACGAAGAAACTACACATTGATTTTTTGAATGTCGATACCCGATACTCACCTGGCATCGACAGTCGCAATATCTAGCTCAATTTAGCACGATAGACATAAACGAAGTCCCGAGTGCAACCCTTACCCATGAGCTGAGTTCTAGGTTTTATTTAATAAGCCCCGAGTTAGTAACACCATGTCGGCATCATTCGACATCGGAAGTTTCTAAAGGAAAATATCAACAAACTTACAAAACAACTCAGAATAACAGTAATTACATAATCACATAATTTACGAGAATCTTGGATAAGAAAACAATAGATTTACACACAAAGAGGAAACACGATACATTCAACTGCTATGACTAGAATCCATTAAGGAAAAACATTTTTGAAATTTCATATATTAAGGTTCCCACCGGGCTTAGGGTACATACAATAAACACTACCAACACCTTGGCCAACTGACCCGGTTACATCGAGAACGTGAAAATTCTCACAAAAAACAGGGAAAACTATCAAAACATATGTCACTCCTGAGAATACAAAACAAGGGTCCACCCATCATGTATCTCCTATACATGGACCTTCTCCTAGATTTCTCTGTGCACCTTGCAATGTTCTTATGTTCTCCTCCTCCATCATCCTTTGCACTTCACGTGGCTACACAATCGTATCTTGTGCTTCTCGAAGCTATCTCTTGAGCCAATTTGTGCTTCCTTCACGACCTGGTGGTGTTGATACCTCCTGGTTCTATGCCGCCAATTGTCTCCACAATTATCTATTTTCTTGATAAATTTCGGCTATGGAAAGTTGTGCCTGCTCCAGCTGTTGATTGGGGTTTTCAACGTTAGAACACGATGCCCCAATCCTTCGCATTCGGCTCTCGCTTCCTCAACTAGTATTCCCGACAGGCTCTAGCTAGGTAGCATGCATTATGAACTCCTCAGCAGCTGAGTGTGCACTCAGCTTAGTCAAGATGTGGATTCCTCCTACTTCCTTGTTTTTTCTGAGCCTTCCCCTCCTCCGCGGTGTCGAATTTTGAGAGGGTGTGGCCTCCAACATGTGTCCTTCAAATGTAATTTTTTCCACTTCAACCTCTGCTTGAGGTGATGAAATCATTTCAGAGTGAAGGTAAGGACCTCCTTTTGAAACCTCAGAGAAAATCTATGAGAATAAGAAAGAGTCCCAGGCATGTTGGGGTTCATACCTAGCACTCCGGCTACCTCGTAAACCCCGTCTCATGTTTGAGGGGATCCCATGGTGTGACGACATGTGTTCTTGGACATATATGACTAGATGAAGGGACACAACACAAATTTTGATAGAATTGGTCTCTCAAGACCAGTCCCTACTTGTATACAAACTTGACTGATGCATAGAACCCACAAAGAACATCTAGGATTTATAGCAGAGAAGGGTAGTGAGATGGAACGTGCCAAGGAATACTCATACATTGCGACAGGATGTTTTGAATAATTAATGCCTCATATCTGCATGAAAGATATGATCCAGGACGTATGAAACACAACTAATAGGAGTTGCAGAGAATATACAGTACAATCATCCCAATCTCTTTAATCTTCCCAGCCTCCATTATTAGCGAATGATGGTTGACACACTTGGTGATATGACTTCTGGGGTAACAACTTGCCTTAACCTGAGGAATTTAACGACTTCCTTTATTATGGTGTCTGACCTTTTGGGATCTGATGCACACTTTCAACACACATTCAGCTCTGGCATCCTTTCTCAACCCCAAGGGGAAATCGACCTCTGGAATGGCTTCAACACTTGTATCTTCCGTACCTGATCTGCCACGCTATGGTGCACGGATGTAACTCATCCAAACTGAAGAGGAGCGACAACACAGATAGAGACTCTACAATTCATTCAAAAGTTTACTGGGATAATGTAATTATTTAACAATCAGGACTAGCAAGCTCTATAGGTACACATCGGTTTGTTTTTTACGCTTACATCTTCCTATGTTTTTCCTGATAAGTAATTTCTAAAAAATTTCAATCTCGATTGCAGGAAAGATCCCTCCAACTATTGAACAAAGTTCGCTCCATAACCTCACTAAGGAACCTGAAGGAAACATTGGGATAAGATCAACGAAGCAATGAAGGATATAGGACTCCTCGAGTTCGGTGACCCCGACAACTTCATCGACTTATGCGACATAGTCGGATCACATGCAAAGGAGGATTCACTATGGGCTGAAGAGCTGGCCAAGGTTACCGATACGTCGCCAAGACAAGTGAAAATATTTATGGAACATCCGATGAAGGCTCAAACCATGCTACAATAGTTAAACACCAATCTAGTGAAGTATCGTGCACATCCGATGGAGATCAGAGGATTCTACGTGGCTCTGATGGAGGAGCATAGGTTCCCATGGGCCCACACCTATGAAGAGTTGTTTATCAGTTGGAATGAGTACGAGAAAATTCATCCTTTCAAAGAACAATCTTGAGTTGACTGTTAAAGAAACTGTTAGAAGATGATGCCACGTGGAGTATTTTGCTTTGCTTAAAATGCACTTAGTTGTTGTTTTCAGTTGAACTTTAGATTATAAATAAAGACATCGACCAATTAATTAAGGGTCGATGGTTGTGACAAGATCTATTTCTCTCTGGTTGTTAAGAATTATTTTGAAGTTGCTTTGAATTGAGAAGTCCTTCTGGACCAAAGACAATTTATTTTCATCAACTGCATGTGTGATTGGACGTGGAGAAGAACTATTTCCTATCCTGTTTCATGAATGATGTTGTAATGAGTAAGAGCAATTAATTATGTTGTCAAGTTATCTGGTGCAATGTTTTGTGGTTCTTTGCTTTAATGATGAAGATGAATTGTTGTGTTTTTATGTGATGAATGATTATAGTAGATGAATTATTTTTCTTACCATTATCTTATTGCATATGTGTTTTCTTTCTGGTAATTAGTATCTCAGACAGTAATTGGATGCTCACATGGTTAATGTATTAGTACTAGGTCTGTGGTATACAAATTTCGTCTGCATGCTTGAGCAACGGGTTATACCAATTTCAACCTCTTCCCCTTAGTTAATCTTAATTCTATTTTGTTTCCAAGTTGGTTTATACCGGCTTACATCTCATATTGGTCCCACCCAAGAGAAAATACGAAAAAGAGATAGTCCAAACTAAAGGAAGAGCCTTCACAAGAAAACGTAAATCCCATCGATAATTTTTCCGGATCACAAGATCTGGGGAACCATTCCACAAATAAACATTGCAGAGTCTAATTGGGCCTCGGTGGCGGTTTTGGTTCCTACTATTGAATAAATCGATTTAAGGCCCATCAATAGAATTGGCGCTAGAAGAAGGGACTGAGAATAAATGGCTTGATATATATTCTATAGAGTGTTTCAAACAACCTACAGATTCAAAAAAACTCATATGCATGGCTAGTCATTCCCAAGATAGCCCACACACGCCGAGTAATCCTGGAATGAGTAACTCACCCCAGCGAGAGGAAGAACCATTTCACCCTGAAATACCGTACGCTCTTCCTCACGAGGAGGTAAATCAATTCAAAATAATCACAAGAGCCTACGACCGACAGATCGGTGCATTGTCCTTAGCTCCCATACTCCCTCGAAGAAAACAACAAAGAAAACTAGTGGTTAGTACTCTCGACGAGCTTTTCATGCACTTAGTAGAAGACTTAATAGATTTTGCAATTACTGAAATCTAATATCCTCCTGATTTGATACCTGAAACGCCAGTCGATGACATCTCTGAACCGAACAATTTTTCGGAAGAGGAGGAGTTTAACTCAGAGTCTGAAGATATGGAAGGAAACAATGACCATAATGATGAAAGGAGGAACCCTCCTCTGAACAATCAACCCTGGTTGGACAGAGATGCATTGGCCCTCCTGGGACTAGTTCATAATCTTCCTCGTCATCCCAAGAAGTTGCTTCCTAAGTTCGATCCCGATGCCTTTGGATTTCCTGAAGATCATATCAAGAAATTTATACTAGCGATCAGGCTTATGAACGTCCAACATGAAGACATAGTATGCAAACTTTTACCCTATATGTTTGAAAATTCATATTCCACATGGTATTCAATCTGCCAATAGGATCTATAACTAGTTGGACGAAGTTCCAGAAATATTTTTTAGACAAATTCTCCGAAGAAACTACTATGGGAGCTCTGATGGACGAGTTTTTCGCCGCCACCATGAGTTCGAAAGAAAGGGTCAAAGAATTCAATAAAATATTCATGACCATCTTGAACAAGTTACAGACCGAAGCTAAGACAACTCAGGAATTGCAAATCGAATTTTATGCTAACGCTCTCCCAGCTTCCATTTCCATGTTAGTAAAAAGGGCTGCTAAACAAACCCTAGATGAGAACTTTGAGGAAGCCAAAATGATAGAATTTCATATGAAGGGGTGTAAAGAAGGCCCATTTTCTTTAGTTAACAAAGAGGCTCAACCTCCTCCCAGGAGAGGACTCATTTTGACTAGAACTCCGGGGAAACAAGTAGAACAGACTCCTGACAAGGGTAATGGAGACAGAGAAGATCTATAACACATGGTTAAGAAATTATCAAACAATATCATATATATGAAGAGAAATGCAGGGAAGGAAACCAAGGCCAAAGGCCCTATAAGCCTTTCTTTAAAAGGAACACACCGTTCAAGGAAATTGAACCACCCCCAACTTACTTAAATATCGATCTAGGGAATGTAGCGGCTGATTCTTTCTGTACGTATCACCAAGAAAACCACTTCGAAAGAGACTACCCTCAATGGGTGCATACCATGAATTTGATGGCCAATCGGTTTCTAGATGAAGTATCCCTACTCGAAAAATTGATTAGTTCAATTATGAATATTTCCAACCAGGAAGAGGTTGATCCACCACAAGATACAACTATGATGATATGGATACCGACCTGATCATGCCTTCCGACGACCTGTTTGAGTCTCAACAACCACCCGTCGAGGTCTCGGTGGTGTAGACACGCAATAAAGGTCCACCTGTCTCAGAAGACATCACTGCTACCCAAACGTCAACAAATAAGACAATCCCCGATCACCCGAAAGCACCTTTTTCTCCTAGTAAAAAACCTATAAGCATCCACACCCGAGAATCACCCAAACTGGATTACAACATAGTTGAATATTTGAAGAAGTTAAGGGATAACATATCAGTCATGGACATATGCAGAATCCCTCATCAGAAGCACTTCCTGCTATAATATTTGAACTCAATAGAAGACCCTACGACTAGAAATAGTCAGGAAAGAAATCTAACTTCCACAGAACCAGTAAATAAACCAACCGTGAATACCTATTCAGAACATAAGAAGGGGAATCCTTTTTTCCCACCTTTCCTCTTAACGTTTGAAGTTTTCAACAAGAACCTCCATAATTGTTTGTTATATTCAAGAGCATCTTCCAACATTATGCCCTTGTCAATTTTCATAAAATTAAATGTCGTTCCTCTATAGAGTGAAAAACACGTGATACAGCTAGACAAGACCCAGGTCAAAGTCATGGGGGGACTCAGGGATGTAATGATCAGAATAACGACAGATCCTAACTTTGTACAAGTTATTGACATCATCGTGGTAGAAATCCTAGAGGCCTATGGGTTATTACTAAGTCGAGATTGGTCTGAGAATTTAAATGGGTACTTTATCACAAACTCGACACACCTTTGGCTACCACTGAAGGGATACAAGAATATGATCAAAATAGATAGGGAGAGATATCTGAAACATATGGTCACTGATCTAGAAATCCTAAATGAACCCTCATCTACAGATTTCCCCATGTTGGGCAATTACTCCTGCGATTCCCACTTTAGAAACTTTTTTCCTCTCTTATCTGATTTCCCCCTCACTCAAAACTCCGAAATGGTCTTTTAAGAGAAATCGTCGATATTGACAGAAGACACCCTCTTCTATCAATACCCTATGTTAGAAATTACAGAACAAGAGATAGGAGAGCTAGAAAGTAATAAGGAAGAAGAAAAGGGATATTGTCTTTCACAAATTTGGACCATATACTTTTATGGATCTAAATCGCAGGAAGGATCAGGGGTAGGGTGCATCCTCATTGATCCAAAAGGTAAATGTTATTTCCTTTTCTGTAGACTAGAATTTGAATGCACGAATAACACTGCCGAGTATGAAGCTCTAGTACAAGGGTTAAAGAAATCCATAGACTTGAACATCAAATAATTGAAAGTTTTCGGGGACTTAAAGATTATCGTTAGACAAGTAAGGAATACTATACATTGCAATTCCCCACACCTGGAGAATTATCAGCAGGAATTGCATAGGTTAATGGATCATTTTGAAGCTTTCAATATCACCAAGATCCCCAGAGCAAAGAACACCCTTGTTGATTCCCTGGCCATAGCTGCTTCAATGATGTCACCTTTGTAGGAATATGAAGCCTCCTGGTTCACTGTGGAAATACTCTACAAACCATAGGTGCCTAACAATATCTCTAATTGGAAGGTCTTTGAAGGAGATGAACATATCATAAACTTCCTGACTAACCAAGATAATTTCAAATATTTAGCCATTGACGATGAAGTATTCCAGGAGAAATCGATAGAAACTAATCCTCGAATAGGCCAGCCTATCGACAGATCAAAATATCACACCATCCCAAAGGGGATAGCTAATCTAGAGAATATGTTTGACAAGAAAGAATGCTTTAGGGGGCCTAAGAACATACAGACTGATATCTCTTGTCCCCTGCATGAAAATATAAATCTCGGAACCTTGGAGGATCCAAAGAATGTGAATCTCTAAAAAACCATAACTAAAGATGAAAGAAATGATTATCTCAAACTGTTCAGACAATATCAAGATGTCTTTGCATGGTCCGATCGAGACCTGAAAACCTAAAACACCTGGATCATTCAACACACTATACCATTAAAACCTTTCGATGACCGATCAATTATGCTTCGATGAAAGGTTAAAAGAATAAGCATTGAATGAAAAATGAAATAATAATCGTCGACCTCCTAGACATTTTTGACATCGGGAGTTTTGAAGGACGATAACCCACGAAGAAACTACGCCTTGATTTTTTGAACGTCGATCCCTGATACTCACCCGGCATCGACGGTCACAATATCTAGCTCAATTTAGTGCGATCAACCTAAACGAAGTCCCAAGTGCAAACCTTACTGACGAGCTCAATTCTAGGTTTTATTTAATAAGCCTCGAGTTAGTAACGCCACGTCGGCATCATTCGATATCATAAGTTTCTAAAGGAAAATGTCAATGAACTTACAAAACAACACAGAACCACGGTAATTACAAAATCACATAATTTACGAGAAGCTTAGATAAGAACACGGTAGATTTACATGCAAAGAGGAAACATGATACATTCAACTGCTATGACTAGAATCTATTCAGGCAAAACATTTTTGAAATTTCATATATTAAGGTTCCCGTCAAGCTTAGGTTACATACAATAAACAATAACAACACCTTTTCCAACCAACCCGGTTAGATCGAGAATGTGAAAATTCTCATAAAAAACAGGAAAAACTATCAAATCATACGTCACTCCTGAGAATACAAAACAAGGGTCTGCCCATCATGTATCTCCTGCACACGGACCTTCTCCCATACGGCTTCATGTTCCTTGCAATGTTCTTATGTTCTCCTCCTCCATTATCCTCTGCTCTTCACGCAGCTACAAAATCGTATCTTGCGCCTCCCCAAGCTGTCTCTTGAGCCAATTTGTGCTTCCTTCGCGACCTGGCAGTGTTGATACCTCCTGGTTCTGTGCCACTAGTTGTCTCCACAATTCTCTATTTTCTTGATAAATTTGGGCTATGGAAAGTTGTGCCTGCTCCAGCTGTTGATTGGGGCTTTCAACATTAGAACCCGATGCCCCTGTCCTTCGCATTCGGATCCCACTTCCTCGACTGGTATTCCCGACAGGCTCTAGCCGAGTAGCATGCATTATGAACTCCTCAACGGTCAGGTGTGCACTCAACTCAGTCAATATGTGGCTTCCTCCTACTTCCTTGTCTTTTTTGAGCCTTCCCCTCCTCCGTGGTGTCGGCTTTTGAGAGGGTGTGGCCTCCAACATGTGTACTTTAGATGTAATTTTATCCACTTCGAATTCCTCTTGAGGCGTTGACATCATTTCAGAGTGAAGGTAAGGACCTCCTTTTGAAACCTCATAGACCCTCTATGCCAATAAGAAAGAGTCCCAGGCATGTTGGGGTTCAGACTTGGCACTCTGGTTGCCTCGTAAACCCCGTCTCATGTTTTGAGGGGATCCCATGGTGCGACAATGTGTGTGTTTGGATGTTTGTGACTGGACGAAGGGACACAACACAAATTTTGATAGAATTGGACTCACAAGACCAGTCCCTACTTGTATACAAACTTGGCTGATGCATAGAACCCACACATAACATCTAGCATTTATAGCAGATTGGGGCAGTGAGATGGAATGTGCCAAGGAATACTCATACATTGCGACAGGATGTTTTGAAGAATTAGTGTGTCATATCTAGATGACAAATATGATACATGACGTATGAAATGTTGTCGATAGGAGTTGCAGAGAATATACGATACAATCATTCCAATCTCTTCAATCCTCCCAGCCTCAATTATTAGTGAATGATGGTTCACACACTTGGTGATACGGTTTCTGTGGTAACAACTTTCCTCAACCTGAGGCATTTAATGACTTCCTTTATTATGGTATCCAACCTTTTGGGAGATGATGCACACTTTCGGCACATGTTCAGCTCTGGCATCCTTTCCCAACCCCAAGGGGAAATCAGCCTCTGGAATGGCTTCGACGCTCGTATCTTCCGTACCTGATCTGCCACACTATGGCACGTAGATGTAACTCATCCAAACTGAAGAGAAGTAATGGTGTAGATAGAGACGCTACAGGTCATTCAAAAGGTTACCGGGATCACGTAAGTATTTAACAATTAGGACTAACGAGCTCTACAGGTATGCATCAGTTTGTTTTTTTCGCTTACAACTTCCTATTTTTTGCTTGATAAGTAATTTCTAAACGATTTCAATCCCAATTGCAGGAAAGATCCCTCTGACTACCAAACAAAGTTCGCTCCATAACCTCGCCAAGGAATCTGAAGGAAACATTGGGGTAAGATCAACGAAGCAATGAAGGATATAGGACTCCTCGAGTTTGGCGACCCCAAAAACTTCATCGACTTATGCGACATATTCGGATCACATGCCAAGTAGGATTTACTATGGGCCAAAGAGCTAGCCAAGGTGACTGATACACTGCCAGGACAAGTGAAAATATTTATGGAAAATCTGATGAAGGCTCAAACCATGCTACAACAGTTAAACACAATTCTAGTGAAGTACCGAGCGCATGCGGTGGATATCATAGCATTCTAGGCATCTCCAATGGAGCAGCACAGGTTCCCATGGGCCCAAACCTATGAAGAGTTGTTTCTCAGTTGGTCTGAGTACGAGAAAATTCATCCTTTCAAATAATTATCTTGAGTTGACTGTTAAAGAAACTGTTATAAGATGACACCACGTGGCATATTTTTCTTTTCTTAAACTTCACTTAGTCGTTGTTTTCAGTTGAACTTTAGATTATAAAAAAAGACATCGACCAATTAGTTAAGGGTCGATGGTTTTGGAAAGAACTCTTTCTTTCTGGTTGTTAAGAATTATTTTGAAGCCGCTTTGAATTGAGAAGTCCTTCTCGACCAAAGACAAGTTATTTTCATCAACTGCATGTGTAATTGGATGTGGAGAAGAATTATTTCCTATCCCGTTTCATGAATGATGGTGTAATGAGTAAGAGTAATTAATTATGTTGTCAAGTTATCTGGTGCAATGTTTTGTTGTTCTTTGCTTTAATGATGAAGATGAATCGTTGTGTTTTTATGTGATGAATGATTATGGTAGATGAATTATTTTTGTTACCATTATCTTATTCCATTTGTGTTTTCTTTCTGGTAATTAGTATCTCAGACAGTAATTGGATGCTCACATGGTTAATGTATTAGTACTAGGCCTATGGTATAAAATTGTCATCTACATGCTTGAGCAGCGGGTTATACCAAGTTCAACCTCTTCCCCTTAGTTAAGATTAATTCTATTTTGTTGCCAAGTTTGTTTATACCAGCTTACATCTCATATCAGTCCCACCCAAGAGAAAATACGAAAAAGAGATAGTCCAAATTGAAGGAAGAACCTTCACAAGAAAATGTAAAGCCCATCGATAATTTTGTCGTATCACAAGATCTGGAGAACCGTTCCACTATTAAATGCTGCAGAGTTTAATTGGGCCTCAGTAGTGGGTTTGGTTTGTACTGTTGAATCAAGGGATTTAAGGCCCATCAACAAGGTGCGACGATCGCTCTCGCTATTTAAGGGTGCGAAAATTCCATTTTTCATAATCGTTGCATTGTGTCCTTCACTAGGGTGTGACGATTTAACATTATTTCACTTTACCATTTTCTAGGGTGCGACGATTTAGCATTGTTTCACTTTACCCTTTTCTAGGGTGCGACGATTCAACAACCCTCCAAAAATTGGTTTTTGCCGTAAAATTGTGATATCTCGAAATCCGCGATCTGGGTCAGGCTGAATTTTTTGCTAGAGACGTATAACATAGGGATTATGATGCTCACCAAAAATCGCCATAACTTGCATCATAGTTTAGGATATATAGTTGTTTTATCATAGCTATAGTTTCCATAACACTGTTAGCCATATCTCAGAATCCACAATATGGGTTTTCCGGATCTTTTCAGAATCAATAGCAGGGATGGAGGCGATGCAAATTATTCAATAAAGTCTGGTGATAATAATCACACCATAAAACTATTTTGAATGGAAGTCGAAGGCCACATTCCAACTCAAAAGAAAAGGACTATATAATTTGATGATGGCGACATAAACAAAACCTACATCAATGCTTGAGAAGACCAGATGGGCGAACCATAAAGATGAGGCCACATGACTACTTCTTGAGTTAATCTCCGCTGATATGTGGTTTCATGTTGTTGCATGAAAGACTCCAAATGAGATCTGGACCACCTTGGAAGGACTCTGTGGAAAGCATGATGAGATGAGAGGTCATATGCTTGAGGTAGAGTTGAATACCTTAGACCCTAAATTTTTTGATAATATACAGGATTTATTTACTAAATTTAAATCTTTTCTATTGATCTTGGGTGAATATGGTATTGACAAGTCTACACAAGAGAAACAACTTATTCTAACAATCTTGGCCAAGCTAGGACCAGAATACATTGTATATGTCTCCAATTTCCATTATGGTAGATGTCTTTTTGGAACAAATTGTAAAATGCCTACATTGGATCAGTTCATTGAGTCTCTTACAAAAGAGTAGACAAAACTCATTCAGATGGGCCTAATCAAGTATCCCAAAGAACATGCACTCACCATGCATGATGGACAAGGATCATCCAAACAGAACAAGAAGGATAAACAGAACGAGAAGGAGGGATATTCTAAACCCTATAACGATTCTTCAGGTTCCAAAGACTCTTCAGATTCGAAGAAGAAGAAGAAGGGAAAGTAGTCCACTTACTACAATAAACGAAATCATGAATAATCCACATGCATGAAGAAACAAATCTATCTTATGGCATATGCACTTCAGAAGAAAAATCTTGGAAACTTCATTCCAGAGGGTGTCAAGAAGAAGAAGGAAGAAGATCATGCTCCTACGAAAGGTAATCATCATGCTTTGGTGGAAATTAATTCCTCATCTGATTCATGGATTATAGATTCAGGTGCATCCCATCATATGGTAGCTAAAGAGGAAGTTTTATCTTCTTTGATTCCATGCTCAAGACCCCCTATTCTCATGGGGGATGATACTCCAGTAGCAATATCAGGAGAAGGGAGAGTGGAACTCCACAATGGCAGTTTTGAGAATGTTTTACATGTTCCAAAGATTTGTATGAATATGCTCTGAGTTTATCAGATCACTCAGAAAGGTAAAAAGATTGAATTTACATCAGATTCAGTTTTAGTAATTGACATGCATGACAATTCCATCATTGCAATTGGTGAGGTGGATCACAAGTGTTACAAGGGAAAAAATTTCTATGGCCAAGGGTAAACCACAACAGATAGGTATGAATGCAAAAATAAACTCAATTCCAACATGTGCTATATAAACTAATGTGCAATACGAGGAAGAATCCTACCTCGATCCAATCGTTTGATGTCGTTCCACCGTTGAGCATTTTGACCCAAAGCTTTATACATGCAAGAAGTTCTCAACAAACAAGAGATGCAAGTATAGACTGACAAAATATAAAATGATTTAGCACATCAGATAACACAATCCATTAATAAACATTACAATCATGCCCATGGATAATAATCATATATTTGAAAGATATTGATAGGATGGGAAAGGAGTATTTCTATTAACAATTGATCAACAAAAGTATCAACATTACAGACTTCTGTGTCGACACAATTCAAAACCAAGAAACCAAGTTCCTTCCAACTGGGTCTCCACCACTTCAATCATGCATCAAAGACAAGCTCATAGAAAAGAGGTAATGAGGTCCTCTCAACAATAAGGAAAGAGATTGGGGGATAAACATTGTGTACAGACTTGAGGGACAAAGGGATGAAAACTCAATATGAAGTAATTTCTCCAGAGTAACATCTCTCTCAAAGTTGAATGCTTTCTCCTCCTTTTCCATAGCTCGAAATTGTGCTCTTATAGCCTCCAGAATGCAACTGAAGGGCCGAGTCAGAATGTTTCCAGTATATGAAAGGCCAAAGATTAGAGATATTCTATCGTGACATGGAAAACCAACCTCATTTTGTATTTTTTGTCACAAATACTGATATATGCAAGTTGTAGTGGAGTAGCAAGCATATACGCATCTTGCAAAGAAGTTAGAGAGCGTATATGTGGAAAAATATATATTTTTGGCTCTGGATTTATCAAAAAGGGGTTGATAAGGATGCATAGGGAAATGGAAAAAGGCCCTCTGTGAAAGATAACAATGGTGAGGCAAATATTTCTATAAAATATGCCCTATAATGTGTGAGACCAAAGGAGTATCTGATAATCTAGAAGTGGAGTGGTAGAGAACCAACTGGATGAACTCAATTTCTCATTACATTATGTACTGACTTTGCATACATGGCTGCCAAGAATACAATGCAGATCCATGTGGAAAATATACCAACAAGTGTTCATGGCCATGAGTAGGCAAGTATAAATGCGGTTACATGCCAATAGCTGTCATAGTCATGAACAAGGCCTAGTGAAACCAGTCTCAAAATCAATCTGAAGATATCTACATACCATGGAGTACAATCTAATCGCCCATGATAGTTGAAGTCAAATAGGTACTAGTCCAATGAAATGGAGGCAATAGATCAAGAAACCTGTGTCCACAAAGTGATGTCTTCAAGTCTTCAATACAATCTGCCAATGGTGCAAGTCTACATCATGTGAATAAATGAGTTGAGGTCGAAC
>SNQJ01S0042595.1:9469-27145 GCA_010110895.2 Picea sitchensis
ACAAAGAATCAAAGCAAATAATGGCAATCAAGAAAGCACAAACTCTTACGCTTGTCTAAAACCCATAAAACCAAAATTTCCTTTTTTATCTTTTCTATCAACTATCAACTAAGAAAAAATAGGCTAAGGGTAAGAGGCCCTAACCTACTGACTGTTCAACCCTAGACTCAAACACCTGAGAGGAACACTTCTCACCACAGGAGGGGATGACTGCCCCACCCTGATTGAAAAGCAGCCTGTCAAGCACGCTACTGTCACTAATATAGCACGCGTGTGAACGCGTGCCGAGCTAAAATAGAATGCATGTACACGCGGGCTGACCTTGTACAGGCCACGTGTATGTATAAACTCTAAGGAAAAAATAAACACAAGCAACCCAGACCAGGAAGAGGCCTTTGGTATTGATAACCAGGGTCTCTTAAAGGCTTGGATGCTTCTTCTAACAGAAAAGAAAAATAATTGCAAAGAATAATAAAACACGACAAGACAAACTGAGACAAGACTGTGAACCAGCAAGACTTAGACAGGATCTAGAAAACCCCCTGAGAATGTATAATTCTGACAGGGAAGAGGAGGACTACCTCTCAAGCTCTCTGAACTCCTACACGCTACTAAAACCTCTACAGCTAGCATTCACACGCGGGCTATAAGAGATTAGGGAACGGGTACATGCGTGCAGGCCTTCTACAGGCCGCGTGTACCTCTGTGTGTCCCAAAAATTGTCGTCAAGCAACAGTCAGGGAAAACTGGTATAAAGAACTAGGCTACCTGCTAGCTCAGGCCTTACAAAAAAATACAGGCAAAGAAATAGAAAATCTAATCACTTAAACTACCCAAAAACTCAACTAAATCCGGAAACCCTAAAGAGTATCTTCCCCAGTACGGTCGCCAACTCTGTTGTTGGAAAAAATACCCTACGGACTAGCAAACTAGGGTCAGACTTCCATACATATTTTGACCGTAAAGAAATTACTTTTTAACCTACCACCCAAAACTTAAACCCCTCTTTCACAATACATACATGGAAAGGAACTACTAACCTTTTTACTGATGTTTGGTGTAGATCCTCCATTGTGCTTTGCCCGCTTGCTTGTACTACTCCTTCCAAAGATAACCTGCAATCAAAACAAACAACGATGCATGCATGCTACTTTTCTACTTGAGGGTTAGAAATTAAGCACAAATTAAACAAGTCATAGATAACTCATGCATTAGGATGGGAAAAGTATTCTTTTATTATTTTCAAAATGAATCAACTTACAATCAAAGTTGAGACAAGCCACCGCTCCTTGATCCTGATCCTGGGCTCCTCCTCTTCTTTTGTCCTCCAACTTCTTTGCGTTAATTCTCCTTTGGCTTGAGGAAAGGCTAAAGGGTTGGGACAATGGATTCGACAAATGTGCAGAGTTTCATTGCTATATTCTTCCTCCTCCAAATGGTACCCCTACCCCTTCTTTTATAGGCTAGAAGGAGCTAGGGTTTTGGATGAACCCTCGGCCATGCATGGCCGGGAGTTTCAGTTAAATGACTCATAGATTTTTGTCCCGTCGACAACTTTCCTATTTTTGTGTTTTGTTAGGTACATGCGGGCTGTAGTAGTCTTGCTAGCATGCACACACGTGCAGTAGTGGGTTGGGGCATGTGGGCCTTGACCCAAGAGGATTTTCAAGGAGGTTGTTCAGTAGATGTTTTGGCAATGAAGGGATATGAGTTGGCCTGATGCCAGGTAAGCATGTGTGGTGCAATTTAGGGTTATAACATCTGCTCCCTATGAACTTGTGCTACCTGTTGGCCCCTTATCCTATACATATTTCCCTCTCTAACTCTAAGAACCACAGATGATATGAAGCTAGATCGTCTGAACATAAGCAACACCAATCCATCCATATAATCCATAAACATCAACTGAGTCTCCTTCTGGATACAAATAGTCCATATCCTATCAAATCCTATCAATGTCTCTCGTGCATATATCCCATGTTGTTGTAGGAGAATATCCCTGCGGACAGGTAGATTTCCTCTTGAGAGATATTCCCTTAACTCTAAGACAGAAAATTCCATTATGGACACTGTCTTGACCTAAGTTCTACTAAGTAAAACAAACAACACACGCTAAAAATTTAGTAAGAAAGAAAGCAAACAAAACCTTCTCACAATGATCACACTAGCTGGTGATGAAATCCAATGTCATGGGAACACAATAAGAAAGGGCTGAGATAGAGCGAGTGGAAAAGTTACGTTGAATACCTACTTAACGGACTTACACCCTTGTGCAAGCTCCCACAGATAATCGTGGGTATACCCTCCAAGGAGCCCGAGCGAGTCTGGCCAATGTCGATTCCAGATACCATGAAGACTTGCCCCTCCACAGTCACCTTGTGTAAAGACCCTAAATATATAGGCCACTAAGGTTACTAAGTACAACAATGATTCCTGGGGAAACAATCAGCATTCCGATCCACACGCAAGGGCAGGGTATCTAGCCCGAAATCATCTTGAAAGGATTCCACTCATCATTGTGGGTATACCTTCAAGCGACCCCCATAATACACATAATCTCTACACCAAGACCAACAAAGCAGGGTGAGTAACTCTACTAGTATCAATGCGACCTTGTGATTGACCCTTGTGTGAGAAGGGATTTCTAGGACAAAATGCAGCAATTGGATTTCACCGCTCCCTAACAAAAGATCCTATGTTTGTTTGCAGCTTTGGAAATTTATCTTTCACACCTATTCCAAATCCCTACACCTAATCTAATGTAGGTTTTCTACCAGAAAACATAAAAACGTCTAATAAATTTTATTTTAGTGTTTGATTTTAGGGTTGTTGTTTACTCAAAGGTGTATGAGAGTGAAGATTGATGATGTCATGACTCGATTCCCAAAACATGCATAAGAAATGATAAGCATTCTTTTCTTTCAATGAATGTCTATATAAGGGACGGAGAAGGATTTTCCTTTCACTTCCAAACACATATGCAAAGACCTTATGCAATAGTTCTTATAAAAAATATGATACAATGCTAAAATGTTTATGTGCGACTGATAATTAGTTTGATGTAAAACTTCCTACACTAATCAAAGATCAAGATCTATGAGATTCAATTAACTCAGAAGCAAACTTCACATAAACAAAAACACACCCTCTTTGTGATCAAACAAGGAAAAATAAAAACAAGTCCAGACAGGAGGAAATGCTTGGAGAAAAGACCTCAAAGATCATAAGGAAAGGTACAAAATACCTTTGAATCTCCTTACAAAGTTTTCACTCAATCAGATAAATGTGAAGCAAACGACAAATTGAATCTGAATCGTTAAGGACAAAGAGTTATTGCAAAGTAAGGAAAAATGTCAAAAATCCAAACAAGATATGATTAATCCTTAGAAATCAAAGAATTGAAGGCTAAACAAGGACACACTAAGATAGCATGAACCCTAAGTAGATGAATCAACAAAAAGACTGAGAAAAAATCAATTTTTAAGAAGATTTTTTGCAGAAAAAGGGGTAGTGCTCCCCCAAAAGGGGCCACAGAACTCTCCAACACTCTGTGGAACACTGCAAGGGAGTGCCAATGCTCTGGTGATAAGGGAAGGGGAACACTGGCCTATAAAAACTTAGAATTTTTCCCAGAAATCCAAAAACCTCAGGAAAAATGCAAAATTTCAATGTATAAGATGAATCCAAGAGCCAACCAGCATAGCTAAGGATCATAGACACATCATGGAGAGGGTCAAAGAGTGAGAAAATCAAGCCAATACAATACCTAGGAAAGGAAATTAAAATCAGAGCTCCTCCCGAGTGGAGTTGCCAATTTCTGTTGTAGGAGAATCCCCCTGTGGACAGGTAGATTTCCTCTTGAGATCTGGACCCTTAACTCTAAGAAAGAAAAATCTATTATGGACATGGACATCCCTTTAGATCTGATCAAACTAACATGTGGAGAAGAAGAATAAAGTTATGTACCTTGTTAATGATGTTTGTCCCTTGTAAAGTATAAGTTGATCTTCGATCTTGAGCTCCCTGATAGGTCCTGTAGAACAAACAAAGATACAAAGAACTTCCTACTCTACTGAGAATAGCTCAAATATAGATCTATGTATTGAATACAAACTCATGTGGAAACATAAATCTGAAGGAAACAGGCCAAGCATTAATATATTAATGAGAACAAAAGGTACTTACAGTTCTTTGATGGAGGTGCAACAACCTCTTCCAGTTCTCCTTGTCCAACCCCTTTGTTCAAGAAACCTACACTCTTTTGATCATAAGTTTGGTATCTCTCTCCTTTTTCATTCTCAATACCACTCATGAGATCATAATTTTGGTATCAACCTCTATCATGTCTCCTTTCACCATGAGAAAACCTCCTTATATAACCTTGGAGAGGTCTAACCACTTGAGAGATATTTGGGATAATTTGAGGATTCCTCTCCTTCAGTTGAGGATCTTCCCTAAGATCATGCCTTGACCATCTACTTGAATCCAACCACCTTCGGAAATTGAGGGATTCTTCCCTGATTTGCCTCAACAAACCCAAAATTTTCTCAGAAAAGGGTAGCACCCCCCCATAAGGGTGCACAGAGCACTCAAACTCTCCCCCAAAGAGGCCCAGGGAGTGCTAGCACTCTCTGACAATGGGTAGGAGAGTGCTCCCCTCCAAAAGTCATTTTTAAGTAGTTTTTCCATGGCAAATGGCTTGTACTCCTTGTCAAGTGATTTTTCTTCTTCAAGACCAGTTTTTGAGGTGTCTTAAGTGTCTCCATGATGTCATTAGAGGAACGACATAGGAAATATGACAGTATGATGTTTTCAACACTTGTGACACTTGTAGTTAGGATGTGACACTTGTAGACAAGATGTGACACTTACAACACTTGTAATGACGACACTTGCAACACTATCAAAGTGAGTAATTTTGAGGTGTAACACATGAAAAACATGTTCCGAAGTCCTTGGAGGTCCTACCAACACAACATCCAATAACACCTATCCATCCTAGAACAACATTACATAGTCCTACCCTTCAATCGTTGAGGCTGAGAACACACTCTTCAAACCCATAACACATTTTCCACTTGCAACACACCCCATGACTCCATCTGGAATACCATTTATCTATATCCCTATACTATATGTATGGTCCTCCTACCAATCTCCTCGTACATACTTGAGTTAGACACTGTGACACTCACAAACAAATCTCATTCCCTTGTCATGTGCTAGTGGCTCCCATTGTATAAGAACCATGCAATTCTCCAAGGAAAGCATCATGCTTCCCCATGTTGTGACCATCCAATGAACTTCTACCCAAATCCATCATCCACGTCAGAAAAAAACTCTCCACGTCTGCACATGCTACCACTGATCCTATGTCCTCATCTGAACAGTCCCAAGTTTCAGTTGGACACTTAGTCTAGTCCACTCTAGACCACCATAACTCATATCTACAAGTTTCCTCATTCTCCTAGGTCAAATACCTCATACACTATCGTACCTCGACAATGTGAAACTCTCATGCTCGATGAAGACTCTATCTCATCAACCTGACAACAAACTATCTCATTTGTGCCAAAGAATCTAAGTTTCACCCTTCACAACTCACTATTAAAAACAACCAGATCCAATGGGTTGAAAATATTCCACACAACATATTGTCATGATCCAGGCTCTCCTCTAATCCACCAAAGCTACCAACCTGCCACACCACCGAGATGAAATAGTCCACAAATCCTTGTCTAGATAGTCTACTCCATGTCTCAAACCAAAGACCATCTAACAGGTTTCCACCTGCAACTGTAGCTCCTTCTCATAGATATCACCATAGCTCTATCAAAGCTATCACTTGTGACTTTCCCATGACAAGAACAAGAAAAACATTCCTCCAGTGTTGTACCCAACAATCTGTCTCAATATGATCCCCTTCTCTTCATATCCCAAGCTCTGATACAATGTAAATTTTCACATGCAACTCTGTGTGACTAATTTCAGATATGGGAATTGCTTCCTAGCGATATAACAGTAAAACCGTAGTTGTTATCACTGAAAAAATTTACACTAAAATTATTGACTAAAAACATATGCAGCGTGTTATCACAGAAGTTGTAGGTTGGTAAAATCTAGACCCAACTACTAAATGGCAATAACTTAAAGAACACCTACCCATTGTCACCTTAGGCAGGTATTCCTGTCACCTTAGTGATGATGAAAATCACCACGAGGGGGGAATACCAATGACCCTAGGGGTGAATGAGATGAAAAGTGGAAAGATGGAAGTGTATCCCCTATATGTCAAGATACTAAGCACAAAATGGATTGAGAAAGAGTCCTGGTCATAGCCAAAAGTTTCCAAGAGATAAAAGTACCTGTAAAGAGTGATGTACCTGCTTGAGAAACAAGAAAAATCCAAGTATATGTGTATAATGTTAGGCAGACAAGTAAGTTAATATTTATGTCCCTAACTGTAGAAGTAAACAAAAGTATATATCAGCAACAAAATATAGTAATATCTGCAAAGCAAAGTTGCTTAAATGTTAGTGAAAAGTACAAGAGACAAGATAGCAAATGACTAGTTTAGATCAAGAAGGTAGCATGAAACTTTAGCAACAATGTAAGGTTGTTGTAAACAAGTTCTTCATAAATAATTATCAGCCTTATGGATGTAACAAACAAGTTATTACAACAAATAAATCGATCATCAAAACTTTCCAACAATCCACCCAAAAAGTGCGCTAGCCTTAGTATATTAATGTGGTAAACTTTTAGCAACTTTCAACGGTTGAGTAATGAGTTATAAATGAAAGAGAGTTAGGGTTTCTATAGCCCTAATGTTTGTAGATGAAATGTTGTAACAAAAGAAATAAATACTAATCAAATTGAGATTCCCTAGTGGCTCAATCAAGCACATAAAGCATAGAATTGATTCCAAGTTAGACAATCTCAAAAGAATGATTTTTCACGTTTACCAAGAAGTATATTTTATATTTCCAATTCCAAAAATCGGATTAGTGCCTTTAGTATTTGGGCGAATGGAGTATTTAAACAAAATTTGGATCAACAATATGCCTAGGGGTGTAAATACTCTTACTCCCTATGGTGTGCTAATCAAACTAGGGAAAAATCTAGGAGGGTATACACACTCATATTCCTCCTAGCAACCCTTGTCCAAGAATAACTTATAAACTTAGAAAATGAGATGAATCTTAATGGAAGGTATATACAAAATACACCTCCTAGGGTTTCAACCAACAACACACAAGAATAAGAAAGAAAATACTAACAAATGTATATTTACTAAGAAAATTTCAGCCAAGTACTTCTCACAATGGCAGATTTATGTTATAATGAGATACAAATGATCTCTATTTATAAAAAAGTTCTAAACATAGTTTGTCCACATAATTTAAGGAAAACCAAAAGATAAGGGTTCAACAACCCTATTCTTTCCCCTTTACATAAAAAAATTATTTTTAATTCATTTTCTTCACATAAGTAAAACCCTAAAGTAAGACATCACCCTTCTAGGTATCAGTGTTTCATGAAAACCTGCACAGGAGATCTAGCTAAAGCAAGTACAAACAAAGATTATCAATAAAGAAAGAGAGATTCAATATGGAAGAATGAGAAAATATGTTCACACTACTTCAATGAGCTGATGATTGATACATAGATCATGATCAATATGATACAATGAATGAGTGGAATACACTCATATATATGGAAAAAAACTCCATAATTAAGGAAAGCAATCAAGCAGTTAGCTTTCCTTAGGAATGCATGCATGCATAATAGTGATGGTAAAAATAGAAAGTCTAAAAATTGAACTAGTCAGTTGACTCCCAATAAACTAGTGTTACTCCCACTGAACTAGTGTGTCGAAAATAGAAATTTCTCCAACACCCCCCCTGAACATCACTGTGGAGTAAAAATGAGTCCCGACTACTAGGCCATTTTAGGTACTCATGTACAATGCAACTAATGAACACTAAATAAAAGTGAGGAGAGAGGGAAAACCATGTGGGAACAAACCCCCCCCCCTCAAAAGATAATGTATCAAAAGAAGAAAATGAGAGCTACTAGGAAACTGTGTTCTTCACTGCAAGATGATCCCGCAAAGTCTGAAACTTCTGCTCACTGAAAGTCTTCGTGAAGATGTAGAAATATTTATGGATCTAATGAAGTCTTGTGGCAACCTATCTAGCCTTATATTTCTTGATCCTATGGACCCATCTACACCTGAAAATATTCCTTTCTGGTGGATGTGGAACCAGATTCCAAGTCTGGTTCTATAGGAGTGAGTCATACTCCTTCTGCATGGCTTCTTTCCATAATGGATTTCCCACAACCCTATTGTAGTTCTGTGGATTAGTAGATTGAACCATATAGAAATGCATGGGCATCGCAGGTTTTGAAGATAAAAGTACATGAGAAGGCTCCTCATGTTAAGATTGAGTCCTCCTCAAATCCAATGGATTCCCTACAAGGTTGACGGCTTCCTGAAGTGTGGTATGTGCCTTCTTGGGCATCTACTGAATCTTTGGAGTTGGCTTCTTATCTGGATGTACTACCTGCTTATTTCCATGTACAAAATTAGAGTGTATGGAATCATCTCTGATGTCTAAAACTGATGGAAGAACAAGAGTATATTCATGTTTCAGTGGAGGTGCATGCAAAGTACTCTCTTTACATGTAAGTATAATAGAGGAGTCATCATCAGAAAACTTAGTGAATTTATACAACCTTGACTTGTGATCCACCTCACCAATTGAAATAATGGAATTGTCATGCATGTCAATTACTGAAATTGAATCTAATGTAAATTCAACCTTTTTGCCTTTCTGAGTGATTTGATAAACTGAGAGAAGATTCATAGAAAGCTTTGGAACATGTAAAACATTCTCAAAACTGCCATTGTGGAGTTCCACTCTCCCTTCTCCTACTACTGCTACTGGAGTATCATCCGCCATGAGAATAGGGGGTCTTGAGCATGGACTCAAGAAAGAGAACACTTCCTCTTTCACTACCATATGATGGGTTTCACCAGAATCTACAATCCATGAATCATATGAGGAATTAGTTACAACAAGAGCATGATGATTACCTTTCTTAGGAGCAAGATATTCTTCCTTCTGCTTCTTGACTCCCTCTGAAATGAAGTTTCCAAGGTTGTTCTACTGAAGTGCATGTGCCATAAGATCGATTTGTTTCTTCATGCATGTGGATTCTTCATGATTTGGTTTATTGCAATAAGTGCACTTCTTTCCCTTCTTCTTCTTCTTGGAATCTGAAGAGTCTTTGGAACCTGAAGAATCATTAAAGGATTTGGAATATCTCTCCTTCCTATTCTGTTTGAATGACCCTTTTCCATCCTTCATGGTAGTGCATGTGCTTTGGGATCTTTCATGAGGTCCATATGTATGAGTTTTTTCTGCTCTTGTGTAAGGGACTCAATGAACTGAGCCAACATAAGCATTTTCCAATTTGTTCTAAAAATATATCTACCATAATGGAAATTGGAGACATATACAGTGTATTTTGGTCCTAGCTTGGCCAAGATTGTTAGAATAAGTTTTTTCTCTTGTGTAGACTTATCAATACCACATTCACCCAAGCTTAATAGCTAATGGCAGCGACGCTCCAACATACCCCGCAGGGTCTCTGCACTTGACCTCTCGGTCTTCAAGGATTGTTCAAAGTTCACCTTTGAGCTGAAGCGGATCCTTGGACTCCCAATGGAATCTCTGTAAAAACCCGATCCACAGGTCCTTATTTCATCCACACGGCCTTCTGCACATAACCGTGATCTTTCCCGACTTAGTTTCGAGGTTCGGGGTTTCCTGATCCCTAATGTCAAGAGTTCCTGTCCTCTTGAATCCCCGATCTCCGATGAGTAAATTCACCGATACGCGCCCTTTTATGCGTTAGCCCTCCTGGCTGTGCCCTGGTCCATGTGACCGTTAATTCATAAGACTGCAGCCTTATCCTTCCTTCTCATCGGGGTTTTGGGCTTCAAAATCCCGATGTGCTCCAACTCTCGTTAGCCCTCCAGGCTAAACTCTGGTACACATGACCTTCCCCCTATATGACCACAGCCATACCTCCTCATCGGGGTTTTGGACTTTCCAATGCCAAAATGCATATGTCCTCAGGACTTGCGATTCCTCGAATCCTGACATGCTCTTTACGCACTAGCTCTCCTTGCTAGGCTCTTGGCCCATATGACCGTTATCCCCATGACCGCAGTCTTACCACTCGTCGGGGTTTCGAGCTTTTCAATGACACAATGCATTGGTTCACGGGATTCCCGATCCTTCGAATCCTGATTCTCTGCTATGCTGACAGCTGGCCCCCACACAATGGAGCTTTCCTCCTTATCTGATACACTGATAGCTAGCCCCATGATGGCACTTTCCTCCTTATCGGGGTTTCGAGCTTCGCGATTCCGAATTGCATAAACACCTTGTCACCAGGATTCCTGATATCCCGATGACCCAAATGCCGATAGACGACTTCCTGTCGGGACCTTCCCCGATGGCTCTGATTGCTGCTGTGCATCCTCCTCTGATGGATGGTCCTGATCACCTCTCGCATTTTTGAGACTTTTGATGTCCCAACTTTCATGACCTCAGGAACTCTGATTTCCCGAGTGTCGATATATCGATGGCTAGTGCTCGGATATCCGGAATGGATGATCGCGTGACATGCGTCCTCTCTCAGATGGACGGCCCAAATTTGTGTCGAGGTTTTCAAAGTGGACTTACCCGATCTCTTGTCCATGGGAATGTTGATATCCCGACTCCCGACGCCTCGATCTCCGCCACGTGTCTCCACAAACGGATGGTCCAGATCTCTCCCGGGACTTTTACTATGGAAATCCCCGATATCCTATCCTCGAGACTCCCGATTTAACAAACGCCGATATCCCAATGCCTGTCGGGACTTCTGCCTGGTGTGAGAAGGGTTAAACCCCATGCACCTTTTGTCTGATCTGACGGCTGACGAGATTTCTGAATGAGATCCAATGGCTCACGATCTCTCCCTTCTGTAGGCTTCTCCTGAGCTTCTCCTAGACATAGAAACCAATGATCTAGATCTTCTTCTCCAGCCGATCCGACGGCTACTGTGCTCCCTCCTGAGCTTCTGCACTTCGTCCCAGACTTGGAAGAATTTCCAAGTTTTCAAAGGCCTCGACCTTTGGCTTCTCTTCTCTCTGCGAACTCCTTTACCTTGAGCTTCGCTGCGTGTATAAAAACGCTGAATCCTCCTGAGATTTTACTCTTGAATCCCCAAGGGATTCTTTTGACTTCTGCGCCTCTACAGAGTCTTCACACGCAAAATGTTATCTCTGCTGAGCTACTCAACACTCAGACGCCTAAGGGATTTTGTCTTTCTTCCCTTCTCCCTCAGATGGAGAAATATGGATGCCCTCCTGGCTATCCTTCTGATCAAGCAACTTCTTGCTGAGTGCTTCAGGGTGTTCAGTAACCCTGTGAATATCCTTCAGTGGATTCTTCCCTCAATTACATAACTCAAAGAGTTCTCTTCTCTTCTCTATGCCTATCTGCACACTTACTCGATGCCCACCTGGCAGAGTGTCTTCTCCCAGAACGTTCCACAGTTCTGTCCTCCTATACAGCTATGCACCCGCTCAATGCCCACCTAGCAGAGCTCTCAGAATCCTCAGTGATTCTGTTTCTTTCCTGAACTTCTCAACAGAAGTCTTCCTTTGTGCCCCCTTGCACCTGCTCAATCCCCACCTGGCAGAGCTTCATAGAATTCCTCAAAGCTTTTGATTCTTCTTCCTGAACTCACAACAGAGTTCTTTCTCAATGCACCACTGTGCATATGCTCAATGCCCACTTGGCAGAGCTTCACAAAACTCACAACAAAGTTCTATCTGCAACTGTGTCTCTCCTACACAGCCTTGCCTCCAAGGTGTTCAACAACCTTGAGGTCTTCCTCTGAGTTGTTGACTCCAGTTCTTGTGCCACAACACGTCTTTGTTTGAGCCCGCAGAATTCAGAAGTGCATCATCTGTGCACGGCTCTCAGAACCCGCAGTGTTCTGTCACACTCTCCTGGTGTAAAGCCTCAAAGACCTTCACCTAAAATCAAACACACTCCTGCAAATGCACAGCTATAGTATACATCTACAGCATATAAGAACACTCACAGACATTCATTCAACACAGAATATTGCAGGAAAAACTTCTCTTTGTATTAAATATGGCAAATGCCTGTATTTACAATGTGTTCCTGAGCATGGCCTGTAACAAGGTCTCGGCTCTTCTCTTTTCTTCTCTCTACTCACAGATTCTCTACTATCTCAACTTCTTACAAAAAATGAGATACTAAATCTCTTTTACCTGAGGGGGCTCTTAGAGCGCTTCCCTCCAACCTACCTACCCTATTCAATTACATTGAATGGGCTGTCTAGTCCAGAATCGGATCTAGATCTCAGCCATACAAACATTTAATGGCCAATCTACCTAATGTCCACTCAAAGGAACGACTTCACAACTCACCAGCTTAGACATTTAATTACATTGAATTCAGATTTCAAATGAGGCTGCACCTCTTTTCAACACGTGATTTGAATTCATTGACGTGGCTGGCTGGCTGACATGGAGAGATGCTCCTACATCAAACTCCTCAGCTGCAAAATTCATGAGCTCCTGCTCATGAGCTTCCCATCTCTCAGCTTTGGAAATCCTCCTGCATCCCAAATCATCCTCTGGAGTTGTTCATCTGCTCCATTCTGCTGCTGCTGCTGCTTCTGCGCTGCTGCTGCTGCTGCTTCCCTTCTGCTCAGCCTCTCCTCGCTGGCAATTTCTGCTAACCTCGAAATCAACCTTATGATATCTTCTGTCACTTCATCCAGCTGCTCCAGTGGCTGGCTCTGTTCATGCAATCTCCTCAGCTGCAAATTTTTTTGGCACATGGGCAGATTCTCATGATCTCCCATGCCTTCTTCATCAGTCTCCAACTTTACCTGTTGGATGTGCATGCCCTGCACTTTCACCCTCTCTTCCAGGGCTTCAATTTGTTCCCACAGATCAACAAAGCAAATGCTATCTGCCCCTTCTTCTTCTTCTTCTTCTGCAAACTCCCATGTTGCAGTCCTTTCAGCTTCCATGCTGAAAATATTGAGCCATTCTTCTGAATGCTCATCATCCTCTCCTGCTTCTTATTCTTCTTGGGAAGCTTCCAAAGTCTGCTCCAATTCCTCTTCTTTGACAGTCTCAACTGGTTGTTCTGCTGCAGTTGCAGCACCATCTGCAACAAAGACTTCTACCTCCTCCTGGGCAAGTGGTAGGAATACTTCAATCCCTCCAATCATCAGAATATCTCTCATATCTTCCTCCTCTGTCAGCTGCACATGCTGATCTAAATCCATCTCTGAATTTATGATACCCTCAGACAGTCTCATCTGCTCGATCAGCTCCTCGGGCTGATCAAAGTTCACCTGCTCATCCCTGCCCACCTGGCAATCTGAGATGCTTCCGCTGCCCTCCTGGTAGTTTTCGAGATCCCGTAGCGACCTCATTTCATTGCCCAGTTGGCAATGTGAAATTCCCTAGCTGTCCTCATGACAATCTCTGAGATCCCGTAGCGATCTCAACCCTTTTCCCACCTGGCAATTGGGAATTTCCTCTCTGCCCTCCTGGCAGTTCTTGAGATCCTCAGCTGATCCCAATTCATTCTCTTCACCGAGAAATTTTCCAGTCTCCGGTTCACTTACCTAAACCATCTCCTCAGGTCCGTCGAGGTTTTCAATATACCTCAACCATCTTTTTAAGAGCCTGCATTGCCCTATGACCATCAACTCCTTGACTAGCCATTTTGCCTTCGGTTCCTTCATGGGCCATTCATATACCCATCTCGGCCTTTTATCCTGCCGCATCTGCAATTCGATCTTCTCTATGTCTGCCTTTAATTCATAGAGCTCTTTATCCATTTCAGCAAGCTTTTCTGCCTTGCTTTTCTTCCCAGCATGCCTATGGTCTTCAGTAACCATGGTGCTATCTTTTTCTGCTTTCCTAGCAAACCTGTTGCTGTCACTCTACACCAAGAGTGTTACCAGCTTCATCCTCCTACAGTCTCCCTGACTGCCTTCTTGATTGCTGCCTACCTGCAACCAATCACCACAGAGTCTCCAGCGCTCTGTCTTCCTTTGCCTTCTCGCTTCACCTAAAATCTACAAGTGAAGTCCCCGCTCTGATACCACTTGATGTGTATCAGAGTGGTCTTTATCTCTTGCCTCTCTTGCCTGAAATATACAGACAAGAATCAGGCTCTGATACCACTTGATGGCAGTGATGCTCCAACATACCCCACAGGGTCTCTGCACCTGACCTCTCGGTCTTCAAGGATCATTCAAAGTTCACCTTTTAGTCGAAGCGGCTCCTTGGACACCCAATGGAATATCTGTGAAAACCCGATCCACAGGTCCTTATTTCATCCACATGGCCTTCTACACATAACTGTGATCTTTCCTGACTTAGTTTCGGGGTTTGGGGTTTCCTGATCCCCGATGTCAAGAGTTCCTGTCCTCTTCAATCCTCGATCTCCGATGAGTAAATTCACCGATATGAACTCTTTTACGCGTTAGCCCTCCTGGCTGTGCCCTGGTCCATGTGACCGCTAATTCATAAGACCGTAGCCTTATCCTTCCTTCTCGTCGGGGTTTTGGGCTTCAAAATCCCGATGTGCTCCAACTCTCGTTAGCCCTCCAAGCTAAACTTTGGTCCACATGACCTTCCCCCTATATGACCGCAGCCATACCTCCTCATCAGGGTTTCGGACTTTCCAATTCCAAAATGCATATGTCATCAGGACTCACGATTCCTTGAATCCTGATGCGCTCTTTACGCACTAGCTCTCCTGGCTAGGCTCCTAGCCCATATGACCATTATCCCCATGACCGCAGTCTTACCACTCATCAGGGTTTCGAGCTTTTCAGTGCCACAATGCATTGGCTCACGAGATTCCTGATCCTTCGAATCCCGATTCTCCGCTATGCTGACAGCTGGCCCCCACACAATGGAGCTTTCCTCTATCCGATACGCTGACAGTTGGCCCCACGATGGCACTTTCCTCCTTATCGGGGTTTCGAGCTTCGCGATTCTGAATTTCATAAACACCTTGCCACCCGGATTCCCGATATCCCGATAACCCAAATGTCGATAGACGACTTCCTCTCAGGACCTTCCCCAATGGCTCCGATTCTTGCAACGCGTCTTCCTTTGATGGAGGGTCCTGATCACCTCTCGTGTTTTCGAGACTTTTGATGTCTTGACTTCCACGACCTTAGGAACCTCGATTTCCCGAGTGCCGATATACCGATGGCTAGTGCCCGGATCTCCGAAATGGGCGATCACGTGACACGTGTCCTCTCTCAGATGGACGACCCAAATTTGTGTCGGGGTTTTCAAAGTGGACTTACCCGATCTCCTATCCACGGGAATGCCGATATCTCGACTACCGACGCCTCGATCTCTGCCACGTGTCTCCACAAATAGACGGTCCAGATCGCTTCCGGGACTTTTACTATCGAAATCCCCGATCTCCTGTCCTCGAGACTCCCAATTTCACAAACGTCGATATCCCGATGCCTGTCAGGACTTCTGCCTGGCGTGAGAAGGGTTTAACCCCATGCACCTTCTTTCTGATCTGACGGCTGACGGGATTTCTGAATGAGATCCAATGGCTCACGATTTCTCCCTTCTATAGGCTTGTCCTGAGCTTCTCCTGGACGTAGAAACCAACGGTCCAGATCTTCTTCTCCAGCCGATCCGATGGCTACTGTGCTCCCTCCTGAGCTTTTGCACTTCATCCCAGACTTGGAAGAATTTCCAAGTTTCCAAAGGCCTCGACCTTTGTCTTATGTTCTCTCTACGAACTCCTTTACCTTGAGCTTCGCTGCGCGTATAAAAACGTTGACTCCTCCTGAGCTTTTACTCTCAAATCCCCAAGGGATTCTTTTGACTTCTGTGCCTCTACAAAGTCTTCGCATGCAAAGTGCTATCTCTCCTTAGTTACTCAACACTTAGACCCCTAAGGGATTTTGTCTTTCTTTCCTTCTCCCTCAGATGRAGAAATATGGATGCCCTCCTGGCTATCCTTCTGCTCAACAACTTCTTGCTAAGTGCTTCAGGGTGTTCAACAACCCTGTGAAGATCCTTCAGTGGATTCTTCCCTCAATTACAGAACTCAAAGAGCTCTCTTCTCTTCTTTGTGCCTATCTGCACACTTACTCGATGCCCACCTGGCAGAGTGTCTTCTCCTAGAACGTTCCGTAGTTCTGTCCTCCTGTACACCTATGCACCCGCTCAATGCCCACCTGGCAGAGCTCTCAGAATCCTCAACGATTCTATTTCTTTTCTGAACTTCTCAACATAAGTCTTCCTTTGTGCCCCCTTGCACCTTCTCAATGCCCACCTGGCAGAGCTTCACAGAATTTCTCAAAGCTTCTGATTCTTCTTCCTGAACTCACGGCAAAGTTCTTTCTCAATGCACCACTATGCATATGCTCAATGCCCACTTGGAAGAGCTTCACAGAACTCATAGCAAAGTTTTGTCTGGAACTGTGTCTCTCCTACACAGCCTTGCCTCCAAGGTGTTTAGCAACCTTGAGGTCTTCCTCTGAGTTGTTGACTCCAGTTCTTGTGCCACAGCATGTCTTTGTCTAAGACTGCAGAATTCAGAAGTGCATCCTCTGTGCACGGCTCTCAGAACCCGCAGTGTTCTGTCACACCCTCCTGGTGTAAAGCCTCAAAGACCTTCACTTGAAATCAAACACACTCCTGGGAATGCACAACTACAGTATACATCTACAACATATAAGAACACTCACAGACATTCATTCAACACAGAATATTGCAGGAAATACTGCTCTTTGTATTAAATATGGCAAATGTCTGTATTTACAATGTGTTCCTGAGCATGGCCTGTAACAAGGTCTCGGCTCTTCGTTGACGTGGCTGGCTGGCTGGCTGGATGATGTGGAGAGATGCTCCTGCATCAATAGCAAATATTTAAATTTAATAAAAAAATCTTGTATATCAAAACTTTTAGGGTCTAAGGTATTCAACTCTACCTCAAGCATATGACCTCGCATCTCATCCTGCTTTCCAAAGAGTCCTTCCAAGGTGGTCTAGATCTCGTTTGGAGTCTTTCATGTGGCAACATGACACCACAAATCAGTGGAGATTAACTCAAGAAGTAGTCCTATGGCCTCATCCTTACGGTTTGTCCATCTCATCTTCTCAATCGTTGATGTAGGTTTTGTTTTTGTCCCCATCATCAAATTATACAATCCTTTCCTGCTGAGTTGGAATTCTCCCTTGGGCTTCCAATCAAAATAATTGTATGGTGTAAGGATTACCACCAAGTTTGGTTGTATAATAGTTGTCATATCCGTCTCTCCCACTGATTCCAAGAACCCCTAAAAATTTACTCTCAATCTGCAAGTGAAAAATTAAGAAATTAAAAATTCATATTAGTTTCAGGAGATGCTCTTGCGACTAACTGTCTGCAAGATACCAGATATATAAAATATGCAGAACAGGAGCGAAATGCTAGAAATAACAGAATAACAGTAAAATATCCAGCATAATCTTCACAATACACAGAAATGATATACGAAATAGCAACAGAAATAGCACTTGAACAGAAA
>SNQJ01S0042595.1:32270-45050 GCA_010110895.2 Picea sitchensis
ACTGATGCTGAATATGCCATTGTTTATTCCCCTGCATTATTGTGATCATCATTTAGTGACTCGGCAAAGAGTTTAAAAGAAGCATAATTGTTTAAGCACGGTAACAACTGATTCACCCCCCCCTCTCAGTTGACTAACAATATAAAATACTTTCCTCGGTAAACCTAAAAAATCATTCTTTTGAGATTGTCTAACATGGAATCAATTATATGCTTTATGTTCTTGATTGAGCCACTAGGGAATCTCAATTTGCTTAGTATTTATTTCTACTGTTACAAAATTTCATCTACAACCATTAGGGATGCAAAAACCCTAACTCTCTTTCATTTACAACTCACTACTCAACTGTTGAAAGTTGCTAAAAGTTTGCCACATTAATCTACTAAGGCTAGCGCACTTTTTGGGTGGATTGTTGGAAAGTTTTGACGACTGGTTTCTTATTTGTAATAACTTGTTTTTTACATACATAAGGCTGATAATTATTTATGCAGAACGTTTTTACAACAGCCTTACATTGTTGCTAAAGTTTCATGCTACCTTCTTGAGATAAACTAGTCATTTCTAGATTGTCTCTTGTACTTTTCACTAAGATTTAAGGAACTTTACTTTGCAAATATTACCATATTTTGTTGTCGATATACACTTGTTTTTACTACTGCTGTTAGAACTCTATATAATAGGGAATCAGTGTTCTGAATACTATTTATTTATTTCAGGCATATGTTTTTCCTCATGATGCATGGGGAAGGCGGCAAAAAGCGCTCGACACTGTCCAAGCATAAGACGAGTACCTGAACGCGAGCATCAAAGTGAGTTTCGGTGCATTTTAGAAAAAAATTGTGGATTGGTTTGAAATGGTAAAAGTTTTAATTTTGGTGGGCAAATGAAAATTTGGTTTAAATGGTGGATTGGTTTGAAATGGTAAAAGTTTTAATTTTGGTGGGCAAATGAAAATTTGGTTTGTTTGCCAAAAATTTGGCCTTTCTTAGAAAATTTGGCCCCTCGGCCTTTACCCAGAGTTGGGTTTGTTTATAAAAATTTAAATATTTTACCAAATATTTTCAGCAAAAAGTTATAGTGGCCTAGGGCCAGCCCTCCTAATACTCAACACTGAGGATAACATGTCATGCACCAACAACAAACACACAAGCCAACGCCAGCACCAACACCAACCCCAAGCCTCGGGCTCACTTCATCGATACAACATATGACTGTTGGTTAATATAATCACTCAAAGTTCAGTCTACCGTGTGAATGTGGGATATTGCCAGCAGAAAGTTGAAAAATATATAAAACACAATTTCTAAACCCTATGACAGGTGTTGAATCAGATTAAAGGTGTCGTTCGCAAGGATTTGATGTTGCCCGTAAAATAATTTAAGTAGCAACTGGATTAGATCCCAAGAAATTCAACAGGCCTTTGAGTAGCCACCACTCCCAGGGAGCTCCCTTCATTCCGACACAACTATTTTCATGTCTGACGTGCTGCCCAGGGAAACTTGGTAGCTTTAATGTCAATTGCGACAGAAGGCTATGATATAGAAAGTACGGTAAAGAGCAGGGAAGAGGAAAGCTCGAATGGTTTCTAGTTTGAATCCAGGAGGCGCTCAAGCACGACCCAGGGCTTGCTATGGAGTGGTCGAACAAACGAAACTTGAAGAATTCCTTGCTAAATATTCTGGTGAATCAAATATATCAAAATATGTCAAAATTGCAACCATTCTAACTGATAAAACAGTACGGGATGTGGCAATAAGCTACAGGTGGATGTCAAAAAGAAATAGGAGTAAGCTGGCATATTCTACAGTTGGCACACCAGATTATATTTCCCCTGAAGTCTTGCTTAAGAAAGGATGTGGCATGGAATGCGACTGGTGGTCACTTGGAGCAATAATGTATGATATGCTTGTTGGCTACCCACCATTTTATTCAGAGGATCCATTGACAACTTGCAAGAAGATTGTTCATTGGAGGCACTACTTGAAATTCCCTGAGGAGGCTAGGTTGTCACTGGAGGCTAAGGATCTTATTCATAGATTATTATGTGATGTTGAACACAGGCCTGGTTCTAGAGGTGCTAATAAGATAAAGGCACATCCATGGTTTGAAATCATTGTATGGGATAAGCTGTATGAAGTTGAGGCAGCATATAAACTAGTGGTCAATGGGGAACTTGACACACAAAACTTTGAAAAGTTTGATGAAGTTGAATCTCCATCTCAGACGAGAACAGGATCAGGACCATGGCGGAAGATGTTGACAGCAAAGGATTTAAATTTTGTTGGCTATACATACAAGAAGTTAAAGATGCAATTGACAGTGGGTCAACATAGTCAATAAAGGATACGATGGCAGCCCTCAACCAAGAAGTGATGCAGTTAGGGAAATCTCTCTACAACCAGCCAGGAGCTGCTGGTGGACCAACTACTGGTGGGGAAGCAAGGCTTGGTAGTCCAGGAGGAAAATCACCAGGGGGCGATGATGTTATAGATTCCGATTTTATAGACAACAACTAAACCTACTATAATGGAAGGTGATGCATCAGAGTGGAAGTCTTCAGCAGCAAATGTGCATGACACTGCTTCAATGGGTATACTATCTTCTTCTGAACTAGAAAGCCCAGAAGATGTCATCCAAAAGGTAGAACACAGGCACCAATTTGACTTCACCACAAAAGGTCCTTCTGGATTGGTGCATGGTTTTCCAAGTGCATACGATGATAAGAAGGAAGATGCATTTTGCATTGATGACTCTGCGATCACAGATACTGTTGACAAGAAGAATGAGAGTGGTGTATATGGAAGTGAACCAAAAGTCCTCGGAGTTGCTGTATGTCATGAGATGCAACCTACAGATAACAAGGCCGAAGTAAGTCCAGCAAAGGCATTATTAAGGGATGAAAGGAATATAGGTATTCACTTGAATGGAAATGTTGTGTAAAAAACGTTCCAATAGAGTGAGTCTAGTCATTGACCAATGCATATCAATGGGTCCAACATTCCCTGTTATTGTCACTTCTTATGAGGTTGTTATGAATGATAGCAAGGCTTTGGCTCGATATGATTGGAAATGTTTAGTTGTCGATGAGGGACACTGATTAAAAAGAATTCCAACTACAAATCGTTGAGGATAGTGGCAAACAGGGAACCCGACTTCAACTTGATGTCCACATATTTAGGTAACAGTTACACAGGTGGCAGAGAATCATTGTTTTGTAGCATCGTTTCAAAGGCAGATGGTATTCAAAGGCATGTGACAGCAATTCAATAACTAAAAATCATATCTAGATCCTCATATCAACCCATTATCCAGTTTTCCAGGCACAAATCATCATCAGGTGGCGAATTTGTTCAAAGTTTTGAACGTTAGCAAAGCACAAGTGGCATTTTCCAGCAAGGGCTTTCAAATTACAGTTGAGAAATTACAGGAGGAAAGCCAACCAGAAAAATATCATCTCCAGATGTCAAGGCAACAGTTACAATTGTAAATTTCCCTTTGATTTGCTATCGAGTTCGTTTTAGAGATAGTTTATAGGTGTCGATAGTTTGCTGTAAGTGTTTTTCTATTCTTAGAGAACAGAGTTATGAGCTTGGGTCTTGAATGGCTGAGGGATTTTTATTATTTATAGAGATGTAAAAAACAGGGAAGGGGTTCGACTGGGCAGAGTAGGAGAGGGCCGACCTGTGTGAGGTTGTTCGACCTATGATTTTCATTGCTAGACTGTGGGTTATGTATGACCAGAAAACCTTTTTTCTTCTCTGTAATTTTTAGATGATCAATTTAGAAATGACCATGTTGTTCACAGGATTCCTGTGTGGAAATGTTGGTGGTGTTTTTCTCTGTTAATGTATTTTCCTGTCCTCTTTACAATTTGTTTTCAGTTCTTATTATCAGAAGGAAAGTAATAGAAGCAGAATTTATCAGCAGATACTCTGCCTCTCAGCTTGTGATAATCTTTATGTTTATCTTCTAAAAGGCTAGTTTAGGAATTCTTAACTGCTCCTTTGCCTGGCTTTTTCCTCACCTATTTCTTCCTCAAATCGACGCCATTTAAACTTAATTCGATCCAATATTGCCACTACCTTTCCCTGTGAAAGAACTTTGCCCAGATCTGAGAGTGAATCAAATTGTTTAAAGCGCATACCCCATTTGCCCAATGGCCCTCCTTGCTGTCCCAAACTAACCATTTTAAAATAAAAAACTCCATATTTTGATTACTTTCTTAGCTAGCCTAAAATCCATCCCTTACAAACCAAGCTAAAACATATAGAGAGATCCCTCTCTGAGTCTTGGAGGGCTAGATCCAAGACTCGAAGCGGTTTGAGGTTACCTCTATGATTACCTCAGCAACCTTAGGCAAATTACAGAGCGCTAACATTTTTGGCGACTCCACTGGGGAACTTATCCAGAGCTGCACTTCAAGTTCAGTTTTGACTTCTGATGGTGAACAAAAGCCAAACACCAGAAGGTTGTACCATTCACCTAGCGACCCCATTGTTCAAGATCCCAAGCCTCAAAGTTCACAAGCGAATTCACTGCTGAAGAATCCAGATTTCGAAGCCTTGATGATGCTTCAATATGACAAGGTATGTGGAAAATCCTATATATTGTGAAGCTATAAAAGATTTCAGGGATGAGTTGGTAGATTTTCAAATTGATGAAGTTCCATTAACAACCTTGTTTCATTGTTGGAAATCGAAATTTTTTTCTCATGAAAGTATAATTTGTGTTCTCGAGCTGTTGGCTGAAAAACTCGAAAGGGATATTGAGCTCTTGAATACTCAGATTCAGTCCTACAGTTTCTAATCTCCAAAATTTTTTTATGAGAAACTTACGTCTCCTAAACCAAAAGATATTGTATCATCTTTTGATTTTCTGATTGACGAATATGTTGTTTGCAAGCATAAGTCTGAAATTGAACAGTTGCAGTCATGGTCTGATATTGAGGACACRCATGGGAAACTTATCCATGTTAAAGTGCTAAAGGAATACCCGGAGAATCAACAAATAGATCATATATTTATTGACCCGGTTGCAAATTATATGGAGCTCTTTTTCAGTATAACTGTTAAATCATGTTTTTTCTGCTAGGACTCGAGCCATCACCAATTGCCAGTACATATTTCAACCTTGATTTTCATCAAGCATGATGAGGAAGCCCAATCATGGGATCAACTGTTGGGTTGGCTTCATTGGCACTTTTTCATTACCTGATTGAAGCAGTAACTGTTAGATTAGGGTAGGTAGGAATGTGCCAATAAGCTCAATAGAATGAGCATCTTTTCTTTTTCGTCTCTTCATGGTTTTATTTTCAGTTTACAGTTTGGGGGCAGCTCAATGATTAGCTGGTCGGTGAAATTCAGAGTTCARCAGTTCTAAACACCTCCTTCGGAGCTATTTTCCCCAGGTGGAGCCTATGTTAGAACCCTATATAATAGGGAATCAGTGTTATGAATACTATTTATTTATTTCAGGCATATGCTTTTCCTCATGAYGCATGGCAAAGGCAGCAAAAATCACTTGACACTGTCCAAGCATAAGACGAGTACCTGAACGTGAGCTTCAAAGTGAGTTCCGGTGCATTTTAGCAAAAAAGTGGATTGGTTTGAAATGGTAAAAGTTTTAATTCTGGTGGGCAAATGAAAATTTGGTTTGTTTGCCAAAAATTTGGCCTTTTTTAGCAAATTTGTCCCCTCGGCCTTTAAACAGAGTTGGGTTTGTTTATAAAAATTTAAATATTTTACCAAATATTTTCAGCAAAAAGTTATAGTGGCCTAGGGCCAACCCTCCTAATACTCAACACCAAGGATAACATGTCATGCACCAACATCAAACACACAAGCCAATGCCAGTGCCAGCACCAACCCCAAGCCTCGGGCTCACTTCATCGATACAACATATGACTGTTGGTTAATATAATCACTCAAAGTTCAATCTACCATGTGAATGTGGGATATTGCCAGCAGAAAGTTGAAAAATATATAAAACACAATTTCTAAACCCTATGACACGTGTTGAATCAGATTAAAGGTGTCGTTTGCAAGGATTTGACGTTGCCCGTAAAATAATTTAAGTAGCAACTGGATTAGATCCCAAGAAATTCAATAGGCCTTTGAGTAGCCACCACTCCCAGGGAGCTCCCTTCATTCTGACGCAACTATTTTCATGTATGACGTGCTGCCCAGGGAAACATGGTAGCTTTAATGTCAATTGCGACAGAAGGTTATGATATATAAAGTACTGTAAAGAGCAGGGAAGAGGAAATCTCGAATGGTTGCTAGCTCGAATCCAGGAGGCGCTCAAGCACGACCCAGGGCTCGCTGTGGAGTGGTCGAACAAATGAAACTTGAAGAATGCCTTGCTAAATATTCTGGTGAATCAAATATATCAAAATATGTCAAAATTGAAACCGTTCTACCTGATAAAATAGTACAGGATGTGGCAATAAGCTGTAGGTGGATGTCAAAAAGAAATAGGAGGATGCTGGCATATTCTATAGTTGGCACACCAGATTATATTGCCCCTGAAGTCTTGCTTAAGAAATGATATGGCATGGAATGCAACTGGTGGTCACTTGGAGCAATAATGTATGAGATTCTTATTGGCTACCCACCATTTTATTCAGAGGATCCATTGACAACATGCAAGAAGATTGTTCATTGGAGGCACTACTTGAAATTCCCTGAGGAGGCTAGGTTGTCACTGGAGGCTAAGGATCTTATTCATAGATTATTATGTGATGTTGAACACAAGCCTGGTTCTAGAGGTGCTAATAAGATAAAGGCACATCCATGGTTTGAAAGCATTGTATGGGATAAGCTATATGAAGTTGAGGCAGCATATAAACCAGCGGTCAGTGGGGAACTTGACACACAAAACTTTGAAAAGTTTGATGAAGTTGAACCTCCATCTCAGACAAGAATAGGATCAGGACCATGGCGGAAGATGTTGACAGCAAAGGATTTAAATTTTGTTGGCTTTACATACAAGAACTTAAAGATGCAATTGACAGTGGGTCAACATAATCAATAAAGGATACGATGGCAGCCCTCAACCAAGAAGTGATGCAGTTAGGGCAATCTCTCTACAACCAGCCACGAGCCACTGGTGGACCAACTACTAGTGGGGAATCAAGGCCCGGTATTCCAGGAGGAAAATCACCAGGGGGCGATGATGTTATAGATGCCGATTTTACAAACAGTAACTAAACCTACTATAATGGAGGGTGATGCATCAGAGTGGAAGTCTTCAGCAGCAAATTTGCATGACACTGCTTCAATGGGTATACTATCTGCTTCTGAACCAACAAGCCCAGAAGATGTCATCCAAAAGGTAGAACACAGGCACCAATTTGACTTCACCACAAAAGTTCCTTCTGTATTGGTGCATGGTTTTCCAAGTGCATACGATGATAAGAAGGAAGATGCATTTTGCGCTGATGACTCTGCGATCACAGATACTATTGACAAGAAGAATGAGAGTGGTGTAGATGGAAGTGAACCAAAAGTCCTCGGAGTTACTGTATGTCATGAGATGCAACCTACAGATAACAAGGCCGAAGTAAGTCCATCAAAGGCATTATTAAGGGATGAAAGGAATATAGGTAGTCACTTGAGTGGAAATGTTGTGGAAAAAACATTCCAATA
This sequence comes from Picea sitchensis, assembly GCA_010110895.2. Lineage (NCBI taxonomy): Eukaryota > Viridiplantae > Streptophyta > Pinopsida > Pinales > Pinaceae > Picea > Picea sitchensis. Next base: position 39,917 of record SNQJ01S0042595.1, read on the forward strand.
GAGTGAGTCCAGTCAGTGATCAATGCATATCAGTGGGTCCAACATTCCCTGTTATTGTCACTTCTTATGAGGTTGTTATGAATGATAGCAAGGCTTTGGCTCGCTATGATTGGAAATGTTTAGTTGTCGATGAGGGACACCGATTAAAAAGAATTCCAACTACAAATCGCTGAGGATAGTGGCAAACAGGGAACCTGACTTCAACTTGATGTCCACATATTTAGGTAACAGTTACACAGGTGGCAGAGCATCATTGTTTTGTAGCATCGTTTCCAAGGAAGATGGCAGTCAAAGGCATGTGACAGCAATTCAATAACTAAAAATCATATCTAGATCCTCATATCAACCCATTATCCAGTTTTCCAGGCACAAATCATCATCAGGTGGCGAATTTGTTCAAAGTTTTGAATGTTAGCAAAGCACAAGTGGAATTTTCTAGCAAGGGCTTTAAAATTGTAGTTGAGAAATTACAGGAGCAAAGCCAACCAGAAAAATATCATCTCTAGATGTCGAGGCAACAGTTACAATTGTAAATTTCCCTTTGATTCGTTGTCGAGCTCGTTTTAGAGATAGTTTACAGATGTCGATAGTTTGTTGTAACTGTTTTTCTATTCTTAGAGAACAGATTTATGAGCTTGGGTCTTGAATGGCTGAGGGATTTTTATTATTTATAGAGATGTAAAAAACAGGGAAGGGGTTCGACTGGGCAGAGTAGGAGAGGGCCGACCTGTGTGAGGTTGTTCGACCTGTGAGTTTCATTGCTGAACTGTGGGTTATGTATGACCAGAAAACCTTTTTTCTTCTCTGTAATTTTTAGATGATTAATTCAGAAATGACCATGTTGTTCACAGGATTCCCGTGTGGAAATGTTGGTGGTGTTTTTATCTGTTAATGTATTTTCCTGTCCTCTTTACAATTTGTTTTCAGTTCTTATTATCAGAAGGAAAGTAATAGAAGCAGAATTTATCAGCAGATACTCTGCCTCTCAGCTTCTGATAATCTTTATGTTTATCTTCTAAAAGGCTAGTTTAGGAATTCTTAGCTGCTCCTTTGCCTGGCTTTTTCCTCACCTATTTCTTCCTCAAATCAACGCCATTTAAACTTAATTCGATCCAATATTTCCACTACCTTGCCCTGTGAAAGAACTTTGCCCAGATCTAAGAGTGAATCAATTTTTTTAAAGCGCAGACCCCATTTGTCCAATGGCCCTCCTTGCTGTCCCAAACTAACCATTTTAAAATCAAAAACTCCATATTTTCATTACTTTCTTAGCTAGCCTAAAATCCATCCCATACAAACCAAGCTAAAACATATAGAGAGATCCCTCTCTGAGTCTTGGAGGGATAGATCCAAGACTCAAAGCGGTTTGAGGTTACCTCTGTGATTACCTCAGCAGCCTTAGGCAAATTACAGAGTGGTAACAACTGTAATTAGGGAAAACAAGATTAAAATTATTTTCCTCCTAACTGTTGACGCTTGAATCTGTCAGGACCAAAATGACAATGTCATGAGGACATTAGTCCCCCTTCGTTTTTAGAGAGGTGATTCTCATCTTTGGCTAAAATATATATCTTTGAATATCTTGGAGAAGGGAGAGTGTTAGACAAGAAACCCCAAATATTTATTGCTTGGATTTACATGAAAATGGTTCTTCAATAACCCAATATGATCTTTATGTGTAGCAAAAGTCTTTTTACAATAAAAAAATATTGAAGGAGGGCTTCAATATCATAATTAAATTGTGATCAACATCACACATAATCTTCTTAATAGTATATAAACAAATCCATATCTTCTTCATGAGAAATAGGAGAGGATGATTTAATTATCTCAAAGAACTTTAATAGAGTATTGAAATTATTAATAAAAGATAAATTGATAGGTCAACCTCAAATATCTCATACTTAAAAATCAAAGTTACAAGATACAGTCAAGATCAACCCCGAAACAATTCTTTGTGGAGTTTATTCATGAGAAATGTTCTTCATTACCAAAAATTTGATAGCCATGTTTATGGATGAAAATAATCCATGATCATACAAGAAATGTCTGTAGAAGAATACAATAAAAACATTCAACAACTCAACCTTGTTCCCAACTATGCAATTCAAGCATAAAGCTATGAGAAGTGGTGTAGAAGAATAGAAAGAATGGAGAAGATGTAGATTTCTTTCTTTTGATCAGAAGCTTGATTTTGTATCCATGGTTGTACCTTGTACTTCCTCTAATCTTCTTCCCTGCCCCTCTCACAATACCGATTATTGGACCATTTGATGTAGTCTCTCTTCTCTTTTTAAGAATCTATTTTCTAACTACTCGAGTAGTTAGGATTTTCTTCCTCTCTTGAAATTCTCGTACAAGTTTCTTCTTGAAAAATTCTATTTAATTAGTTCCTCATTAATTCCTCATTAATTAAATTATATTATCAATATATACATATGTAAAATGGGTCCCTTTTCCTTTTTAACAAGAGTTTTTAAATAAACTTTTATTTTCACAATTTAATTAATTTCCCATTTAAAATAGGAAGCCTATGTTTTAATTTTCTGGGAATGATAATCAAATTTTTAGCCATGTATATCACTTCTTATGTTATTTTCATCTTCTTATATTTTCAATGATATAAAATTTGTGCAAATACTCTACCTGGATCTCAATATATGAGGTCGTGAAGTTGAGTTGTCACACTAGCCCATAAAAAATGAAGCTGAATGATATTTTAATTTCCGAGAACAATGTATCAACTTTCAACACTTGAAACCTATACCACCATCTTCCGCATCAAAATAAATTTCCAACGGTATAAATTTTTTGCAATTCTAACACCCAGAGCTCAAGTTATGGCCTCTGCAAGATCAATGCTCAACCGTCGTTGATCAAAATTGATGGGCAAATCTCATCCCTTGGATTGATTTTCATGATTCCCTTCATAAAATTTGACTTTTTATTTTAAAATTATATCCCGCATGCATTGGGATATTATATTATTCATGATATAAATACTAAGTGTTTGATACACTTAGAAATAAACACGAGAAGTGAAGAAATTATGGAGTTATGAGGATTCGACCCTTGGAAAATTGTCGAATAAAATAATAATTTTTTGGAATCCCATCGTCATCCATCTTACACCCAGTCACCATGACGAGTCATCCAATAATATGTCACCACATTTTGGAAATTGATTGGTTGTTACATCACTCAATCAGATCGCATTATATGTCCTTCTTTGTATGTTTCCACATGTAATGTTGTTCGTGGATGCCACATGTGTCATTCCTCCATAGCCCGCCAAATATTAATGTGCCATGTGGAAAATTATTTTTGGTTCACATTTTAAAGGTGAAAAATTCAAAAATAGTTTAAGTATGGGAAGGTATATGAGATTTTAGATTAGGGGAAGGGGACATATGTAGGTGGCGGAAATTAAGCAAGTGAGTTTGTAGTCTGCGGGAGCGGATTGATGGGTTGGGGAATGAGGTGAATAAGGGAGTGAGGTTGGTCAATGTCCATGAACCCAATGAGTATTTTGAGTAGTTTGGGGGAAAGGGGAGAAATGTAGACTATGGAAGTGAGGGAGGAGAAATGTAGCTAGAGGAAGCGGGGGTGAGGATTGTGAGGGGGAAGGGTAAAGGAGTGTGGTGGGTGCCTACTCCCACCATAGATTGAAATATGGCTAAGTATGGGAGGATAAGGGATAAGGGAGTGGATAGGGTGGAGAGATAAGGAGAAGGGTAAGTGAAGGGAAAATTGTAAGTAGCAGAAGTAAAAGGGGTAGTTTGTAGGCTATGGGGATGGGTTTCCAGGTTGGGGAGTGATGTGAGTAAGAGAGTGACAGATGACTAGTGTCCACCCGCCCACAAACCCAAAGAGGAGATGAAGGAAGATTCTCTAAAATGTATAAGTGTAGAGACTAGTGGATCATATGGAGAAGAGTGGTGAAAAGATAAAAATGGTCAAGTGTGGAGATGGAAGGTGAGGGAAATAAGTGATGATAGTACTTCATAATTTGAAAATGGAGAGGAGAACATGATACTTAGAAAAACTCTTCATACTCTCTCCTTTGGACCTTTAGACCAGATATTGAATAACTTAGGCATACAAAAATCGATTTCTGATCTGAAAAAAACATGGCAAAACTGAGACTAAGGGTTGCAGAGTGAACTTATAAAAATTCAAAAATGTCTTCTTTTGATATCAAGGCTTTTATGAATCCAAGAGAAGGAAAATATGGATGACCAAATTTTGGTCAACACTAACATTATATGCATATACTTGGTTTGTTCTTGTGTCTCAGGAAAGTAGATCACTCTTTGTAGGTACTCTTGTCTCTTGGAAACTTTTTGCTACCACCAAGACTCTTTCTAAATCCCTTCCATTCTTAGTATATTTACCTATAGGGGTTGCACTTCCATCTTTCCACTTTCAATCTCATTCGCCCCTAGGGTCACCAGGATTCCCCCCTTGTTGTGATTTTCATTATCACTAAAGTGACGAGAATACCTTCCTAAGGTGATAGTGGGTATGTGTTCTCTAAGTTGTCTCCATTTGGTATTTGGGTCGGTATTTTTTTTTTTTTTTTACAAAATCGGATATGAGGATTTTTATTGATAATAGGCAGAGAGGGCTGCAACCCTTACATCTTCAAAATTAGATCTGATACTAGAGATCTGGACTTTCAAGTAACAAAATATTCATAATCTATTACATGCCGGGAACTGTTTTCTGCTATGATTTAGCCAGCGAACTCACTGTAACCCTTCATACACTTCTGAAACGAACGGCCATGGCTCGGAGCTAGCGGTCTTTCTTAGAGGCTTCAGCCGTAACTTCAGAAATATTACCCAGGGCAGTAGTGAGCCCCTCCACCTGGATTTCGAGGGCAGCCAACCTTTTCCCTAAATTCCCCATCAGATTTGCAGCATCTTTTAGTCCTGCTTGAAGTTCATCGGACAGGTCGTCCTTGATATCCTGCATTTCAATGGCCATCATTTCCCACTTATGCTTTTCCGTAGACGCCTTGATGCTTTCCAGTTCCGTTCGAAGAAGCTCAATCCTCTCCTGAGGCGAGAGATTCGACTTAGACGTGGAGGGCTTCTTATCCATTGCGCAGAGAGTTCTGAACCACAGGAGG
>SNQJ01S0042595.1:48078-59137 GCA_010110895.2 Picea sitchensis
TTTTTTTATTTCCTTGTCGCTGATCGGTCTATTCAGCATGATATTATCTTCCTCAGTTATCAAGGAAGGCACCTCTGAAATCGGGTAGGCAAGAGGGTCCAAGTGATCCATAGGGTTTGCTAAATAGAGGTCTTTGAAATAACTATGAGCGACTTCCTTTATGCTATGGGCATCGTTGTAGACTTGCTCCTGCCAGTGGATTTCCTCTATGGAATTGTAATTTTCCCTTGCCTGGGCATGCTTGTGGAAGAATGCAGTGTTCTTATCGCCGTCCTGCAGCCAGAGAGCCCTAGACTTCATTCTCCAATAAAATTCTTCATCTCTGCAAGTTTTGTGCAGTTTGCTTTGATTCTCTGCTTCCTGCTTAAGAAGAGTTTGGGTAATGGGGGCAACTTCCATGACTTGTTGATGAAGTTCCAATGTTTCCTGAGCTCTTCTTCTCAGGGAGGATTTTCCCAAACTACAACTACAACTTGTGCAATAAAATTTTGGCACCGTTGTCAGGGAGGATTTTGAATCCTCTTCCAAAGCCTAACGACATTTTGTCAAGATACCCCAAATCCTTTTCTCTATCTTTCCTATAGACTCCACCTAAAGTATGTTCCCCTTCCACCCTTGATAATCTTGTCCTAAAGCTCATCTGGCGACTCCAAGTAATGGAAAGATGTCTTTGTAGATATTTCAACAAAGCCTTAAATGTTTAGTCTATTAATTGGCATCCAAATAAATTCCTGATGAAATAGTTGATTGATATCCCTCAGTTTGATGGTGATCCATCCTCAAATACTACACATGTCACTGAGTTCATTGAATTCATCATACAATGCAACATAGAACAAGAAGATCTGATTATACATTTGTTTCTCGTTTCTCTTGAAGAAAGGAAAATATATTGGATTAGATATTCTTGTATCCAAAAAAGTATTTCTTCCTCAATAATCCTGATACAAGAATTCCTCAAGCATTGGGGACATAAAAGTCTAGAAGAGACTATTCAAGACCTTGAGGACATTCTCTGGGGATGCTCATTTCTTTTAGAATTTATTGAAGGTTTGAAAGAAACACTTCTTCTAAAATATTATAAAAGAACATTTGAAGAAGAAGAGATTGTGTATGATAGTAATGAGGAACGTTTCAAGTGCCTGAAGGAAAAAATACAGGAAGATGATTTCTTCTATGAACAGTTAATTGAACACTACCATGATAAGGCTTTCATGGTCACATTTTTTGTGCAAAGAAAGAAAAATTACAATTCTATCCTTCAAAATTATAAGAGGAATCCTACCATGAACATGGAGTGGGAGGTTTCCATTTCCTATTTCAGAGTTAATTCACTATCTAACGCTGTGATAGAAAGGTACATATACCAGGAAGGATTTCCAACCCACGACGAATCATTCTTGATGCTCGAAGAAGTCTACAAATTTGTTAGAGATCAATATCAAGATCATGAAATCTTTGATTCTATTGAAGATGATGAAGGCTTAGTTGAAGAGCAGATCCATGAAGAAAGTTTCCAAGAGAAAGAAGATCCTTATGAAGATGAAGCATTTACATTGGCCCTCCCCTTTGATGAAGACATCCATTCTTATATTCCTCTTGTACATCAAAATGGGAAAATGGAAAGTTATAATCCTTTTGAAAACTTTGATGATGCTCTATTCCATGATTGTGGAAATGAAGAAAGTTGTTTGGAGGATCTTGATGGAGTTTCTTTTGCAGAAGGCATGAACGAGACATTGTTATCTACTTTCCCTTTTGAATAAGATGAAGTTGTCCAATATTGTGAAGAAGTAATCAACTCATATGATACAAGTGAAATCATGGAACAACTCCCAGATATAGTTGACAATCAAAATGATGATTTCATACAGGTTGGGAGATGAAGATGGGATTTTGGTCATTTCATTTGTTATAGAGACCCCATTTATGAAATTGAGGGTAGCTCTCAGAAAAAATAGGTTGAGTTGTCATCATCAAAGCACCGGTCTTCATTCATCTATGATTCATATGTTTGGCATCCTAGTGATGATATGGTTACAAATTTTTTCTCCCCTTTCGAGGATGACTTGTCGCAACATAATTCAGGTGATCTTTGTTCATTCCTTGATAGGTACCCTTTTAGGGATGCTGATTTTTTCTATGAGGATTTTCATCAATTGTGATCAGATTTTGATAGACACCAGGTCATGGACAACCTGGGGCACTCTGAGGTCCACACTACCAAACAAAATTAATTTCATATTGAGACTTTTGGTGGGGATTTGTAGATAAAGAAGTGATTTTTCCTAAATCTGACGAAGGGGTTTTTATCTAGACATGAGGTTGTACCTTGCTCCATTTCCTCTTGTTTGGGAAATAAACATGTTTTATTGGGATCCTTTACCTCCTCTCATCATTCAGGAGGTATTTCCATTTCAAGCAAAGACGAAGAATACCCCTTTCCAGACAAACATGGTTTCAATGATGAAGAAGACTTCCATGAAACACATCATATTTAAGATCCACTTGAAGCTTCCCTTACTTATGTTACTGTTGCACACAAAGAAAAGGAGATGGTCAATTGCAGTCATGAAGATGAGCCATCATCTACATACGATAGTCCTGTTCATAGATGGATTGATCAGGATTGTGGATACACTTTTAGGGAGGATGATCAGGCTGATGGTTATTATTTCCAGTAGGAATTCCTCCCTCCCACCCATCTCCATGAGTTTTATTTCATCATTTATTACATTTCTATTTACTATCATGATCACTATGTGATTTACTTATCCTTTTTGTATTACATAATTAAGCACATGGGCAGATGCTTTGATGAGATGATCCATTGGTTGCACTAGTTGAATGACTTCACCTGACATTTTAGGACCTAATATTTAGGGTCCCGTGGCCCCAGGTAAGTAGGTAGGTCATCTTTATTTCCATGCATTTTCATATTGATTGCTCATGATAGTTTATGTGCATTTCATATTTCATTTTTCCCTACTTGCATATTCATTTCATGCTTAGTTTAGAAATGTTTGAAAAATGCTAAAATTTTCTTTTCTAGATTAGTTTCATTTTTGGTTGTGATTTATATGGACGATGGATGTTAGAACCCCCCATGATTTTACAGTGTGATGTTTCAGTGTAAGCACAAGTCTACCGGGATATGTTGTAGTTCTCATGCACTCTACGGTGAGAACATGTAGCAAAGTAGGAGCCAGATCTTATCCCCAACTCTTAGGGATAAATAAGAAGATGATGTCTCAAGAACCTCGGGTTGCATATATGGAGTACCGAAAGACAAATTGACCAACAATGTATGATTGCATAAATAGATACCCACCTCACCACCAAAACTCCATTTTCGTCATGAGGGTCTCCACCACATCAGTTGGCCTCTATGAGACTTTAGGTCTCTCTCCATGAAGTGCAAGTCAGGTCTTATGGAGAGTGTCATTTGAATATATGAGGCATTTGAGTTTGTTGCATCTATTACTGATTTTGATTATGTGATGTTTGCTTGGACATTATGCTCTTTCCCCTGTTTCACTTTGGTGGTTGAAATTGTGCCCTAGTAATTGGATCACCCTTATGGATAGGTTTTCTACTGTAAAGTCCTTTTGATGATTCATCATTCTATTCCCTACCATAATTTTCACTTTCCACACCTCATCCCCCCATCTCCTCACCTTTCGGGATTTTCAAGTGTACTGAACCAAGAAGGGGTTGTCCCTGATTTCATGGGAAGAAGGGGTTAACAACCTAGAGGGGATATAGATGGAAAAAGATAAACTCCTATTTATGAAACTTCCATATTCTCACCCAAAGAGGTATTGAGAGAAATGAAATGCTTCTCCTAAGAAATCAAAGACCTGCAAAAGAAAATTAACATTATATAAATGTCCCCACTTGTTTATGTGTGTACACTTATTCAGTGTCCCTTTCTTTACTTGCATATGACACTCTATGTACCTCTAGATTCAAATGGCCTTGTGGTACTTCCCCCCAAGTTAATCAATTTACCAATAGGGATTACCCAAGGTTTTGGATTTATAATTAATTAATGGCATTAAATGGGTTTGGAAAAGAGATGCATTGAAAATGAAGGTGCAACACACCCTCTTCAAAGGAACCCATAAATGAGACACTAAATCCCCTTGTATGTCATGGACCCCATGCCCAAAATTATTACCCTCATCCATGAAACCTCATGCACATGACTTAGAAGGAGGCTGTATCGGGAAACACCCCTAAACATGAGGTAAGATTCACCCAATAGGTCGTTTTGTCAACCCTACCATACCTAAACTTAACAAATTGCATAGGATCTTTGAGCATTGATTTATGTTGATGAAGTAGTTTGGATGTACATTCTTAGATGGTTATCTTTTATTGATTTCATTTATTCATCATGATGCTTTGACTTGAGATCCTTGGATGGCGTGTCCATTTTTTTTTGTAGGACCCAACTGGTGGATAGTTTTGGAGGAACGAGCCTAGCTTGGGCTTCCATGGGGCTAGAATCCCACAGCTTGGATGCCAAGGTCCCACATGAAGGATAAACATTACATGCATTTAAATTTTAAGAGGATATCATAGAGGACATAACCTAGCCCTTACCACCCAAATTTTTTACCTAAGAATGCCAAATAGTCACTCTTGAGGGCTTGATGGCATGGTAGGGCTAGGGTTTGGTGGTGATTGAGGACACTTGGAACATTTTGAAGGAAGGAAGACATGGATCATGGAGGAGAGGCTTGTATTGAAGACACTTTACCTTTGGAGGCCTAACACACTCCCCTCCTACTCCAAAGACTTGCAAAAGTGCCAAAACGTCACCCTAGAAGGGTGGCGTCTTACTTTAGGTTTTTACTTATGTGCATAATATGAATTAAAAAGTATTATTTTGTGTAAAGTGAAAAGATTAGGGCTATTTACCCCTTATCTTTTGGTCTACACTAAATTATATTTACAAACTGTGTTTATATCTTTTTTTATAAATAGATATCATTTGTATCTCATTATAACATAGCTCTCCCATTGTGAGAAATACTTGGCTGAAATTTTCACTATGATTGAGGATTCTTGGTGTTTATCTCTTGAGAAAATTAATTTTGGTGTTATATATTGGTGATTGAATGAAGTGAAGTTATGTGCACCCCTTGAAGGCTTATGTTCTTCCTTCGGATGGTGATTTTCTTAGTGGAAATAGGGTTTGATATCTCGTTTTCTCGGAATTGGTAAGAAAAATATGCATTTCTTAGTAATTTATTACTTATTCTGGGTTGTTGTTGGATGACACCCTAGGAGTTGTATGTTGTATACACCCTCTATTAATATTCATATCATTTTATAAGTTTATAATTTATTCTTGGACAAGGGTTTCTAGGAGGAATACGAGTGTGTATACCTTCCTAGATTTTACCAAAGTTTGATTAGAATACCCTAGGGAGTAAGAGTATTTACACCCCTAGGGATCTTGTTGATTCAAGTTTTTTTTAAAGACTCCCTTCACCCAAATACTAAAGGAACTAATCTTATTTTTTCATTGGAGATATAAAATACTTGCCTCGGTAAACATGAAAAATCATTCTTTTGAGTTTGTCTAACTTGGAATCAATTCTATGCTTTATGTGCTTGATTGAGTCACTAAGGCATCTCAATATACTTAGTATTTCTTGTTGTTGTTATAACATTTCATCTACAGCCATTAGGTCTACATAAACATTAAATCTCTTTCATTTATAACTATCTTCTCAACCATTGAAAGTTGCTAAACATTTTCCACATTAATCTACTAAGGCTAGCGCACTTTTTGGGTGGATTGTTTGCAAGTTTTTACGGCTGATTTCTTTGATGTAATAACTTGTTTGTTACAGACATAAGACTGATAATTGTTTCTGCAGAATTGTTTTACAACAACCTTACATTGTTGCTAAAGTTTCATGCTACCTTCTTGAGCTAAACTAGTCATTTGCTAGCTTGTCTCTGGTACTTTTCACTAAGATTTAAGCAACTTTACTTTGAAGCTCCTAATATATTTTGTTTCTGATATATACTTTTGTTTACTTCTGCAATTAGGGACAACAAGCTTAAATTTCTTGTATTCCTAACATTATACGCATATACTTGGCTTGTTCTTGTATCTCGGGAAGGTACATCACTCTTTGCAAGTACTCTTATCTCTTGGAAACTTTTGGTTACCACCAAGTCTCTTTCTCAAGCCCTTTCATGCTTATTATCTTGAACTATAGGGGATACACTTCCATATTTATAATTTCCATATCATTCCCCCCTTGTGGTTATTTTCAGCATCTCTAAAGTGATATGAATACCTACCTAAGGTGATAGTGGGTAGGTTTTCTCTAAGTTGTCTCCATTTGGTAGTAAGGTTGGGCTTTGCCCAACCTACAACTTGTGTGATAACATTTTTGCATCTTTGCCGAGGAGGATTTTGAATCTTGTTTAGAACCCTAACAACACTTTGGAAAGCTACCCCAAATCATTTTCTCTAGATTTCCTGGAGACTCCACCTGAATGATGTTCCCCTTCCACCCTTGATAAGATTTTCCTAAAGCTCATCTAGTGACTCCACCTTCCAAGAACCCACATTTCCCTTTCTACCCTTTGATCTCATCTAACAAATTCTTGAAGTGCTTACCCAAGTAATGGAAAGATGTCTTTGTGGTGACTTTATGAGGCATACAAAGCCTTGGGTGTTCATTATGTTAATTGGTATCCAAAACAATTCCTGATGAAATAGTTGATTCATGTCCCTCAGTTTGATGGTGATCCATCCTCAGTTGTTGCACATGCCATCGAGTTCGTTGAATTCATCATACACTTTAGCATAGAACAAGAAGATGTGATTATATAGTTGTTTCTTTTATCTCTCGAAGAAAGGAAAATATTTTGCATCAAATATTCTTGTAGCCCCAAAAGTATTTATTCCTCAATAATATTGATCCAAGACTTCCTCAATAATTGGGGTCGTAAAATTATTGAAGAGATGATTCAATACCTTGAGGACATTCTCTAGGGATGTTCATTTCTTTCAAAATTTATTGAAGGTTTGAAAGAAACACTTCTTCTAAAATATGATGAAAAGACATTTGAAGAAGAAGAGATTGAGGATGAGAGTAATGGGGAATGTTTTGATTTCCTCAAGGAAAACATATAGGAAGACAATGATTTATATGCATAATTACTTGAACATTTCCATGATAAGGACTTCCTGTTCAAGTTTTGTGTGGAAAGAGGGGAAGAGTACAATTCTATCCTTCAAAATTATAAGAGGAATCCTAACCTAAACATGGCATGGAAGGTTTACATTTCCTATTTTGGATTAAAGTCACTGTGTAATGCTATGATAGAAAGGTACGAATACTAGGAAGGATTTCCAACCCAGGATCGATCATTCTTGATGCCTGAAGAAGTCTGCAAACTTGTTAGATATCAAGGCTAGGATGGTGAAATCTTTGATTCTGTTGAATATAATGAAGACTTGGTTGCAGATCATATCCATGAAGAAAGTTTTCAAGACAAATAATATCCTTCTGAAGATGAAGTGCTTGCATTGGCCTGCCCATTTGATGAAGACATCTGGTCTTCTATTCCTATTGTACATCAAAAGGGGAACATTGAAAGTTAAAATCTTTTTTAAAACTTTGATGATTCTTTAGTCCATGATTGTGGAAATGAAGAAATCTTATGGGAGGATATTGATGAAGTTTATCTTGCAGAAGGCCTGAACGAGATATTGTTATCTACTTTCCCTTTTCAAGAAGATTAAGTTGTCCAATCTTTTGAAGAAGTAATCAGCTCCTATAATACAAGTGAAATCATGGAACAACCCCTGGATATAGTTTACAATCACATTGATGATTTCATATAGGTTGGGAGACGTAGATGGGATTTTGGTCATTTCATTTTTTATAGAAACGCATTTACGATATTGAGGGTATATTTCAAGAAAAAGAGTTTTAGTTGTCATCATCAAAGTACTGGTCTTCATGCATGTATGATTCATATTTTTTACATCCTAGTGATGATATGGTTACATATTTGTTATGCCCCTTTGAGGATGATTTTTCGCTACATACTCTATGTGATCTCCAGTCATCTCTTGATATGTACCCTTTTGGGGATGCATATCTGTTCTGTGAGGATTTTCAGCCATTGTGCTTAGATTTTGATAGAGACTAGGTCATGGCCAGCCTGGGGTACTCTGAGGTCCACACTACCAAACATAAGTACTTTCATATTGAGACTTTTGGTGGGATTTGTAGATAAATAAGTGACATTTCTTAAGTCCGAGGGAGGGGATTTTCTCAAGACATGAGGCTATGCCTTTGTCCATTTCCCCTTGTTTCAAAAATCAACAAGTTTTCTTGGGAACCCTTAATTCCTCTCAACATTTAGGGGGAAGTGACATTTCAAGAGAAGATGAAGAACAAACCCTTGTAAAGAATATGGTTTCAGTGATGAAGAAGACTTATATGAAACACATCATATTGAAGAACCACTTGAAGCTTCCTTGACTTTTGTTCCCGCTACACAAAAATAAAAGGAGATGGTTAATTTCAGTCATGAATATGAGCCATCATCTACATATGATAGTCCTGTTTAGATATGGATTGATGAGGCTTCTGGCTACACTTTCATAAAGGATGATCAGGCTGATGGTTCTTCCTTCCAGCAGGATTTCCTCCCTCCAACCCATCTCCATAAGATTCATTTCACCATTTATTACATGTCTATTTATTTACATGATCATTATGTTCATGAATTATCTTTGTTGTATTACATGATTAAGCACACAGGGGGATGATTTGATGAGATGATAAATTGGCTTCACTTGTTGGACAACTTCACTTGACATTTCAGGACATAATCTTCAAGCCCCCAGGTAAGTAGGTAGGTCATATTTCTTTCCCTTCATTTTCATCTTGATTTCTCATGATAGTTTAGATTAATTTTATATTTCATTTTTCCCTACTTGCATATTCATTTCAATTTTTGTTTAGAAATTTTTGAAAAATGCTAAAATTTTCTTTTCTAGATTAATTTCATTTTTGGTTTTGATGTATATGGACAAAGGGAGATAGAACCACCCTGGATTTTATAGTGTAATGTTTCAATTTAGGCACATGTATACTAGGAGATGTTGTGGTTCTCATGCACTCTACGTTGAGAATATGTCCCCAAGTAGGAGACATATTTTATCCCCAACGCTTAGGGATAACTAAGAAGATGTTGTCTCGAGGCCCTTAGATTGCATACATGGAGTATCGAGAGACATCTTGACCAACAGTGTGCACTTGCATAGACAAAGACCCACCTCACCACCACAACTCTGGGTTCATCACTACAATATCCACCACATCAACCACCCTCCAGAAGACATTGGGTATTTCTCCATGACGTACAAGTGAGATCTTATGGTGAGTGTCATTTCAATATCTGAGGCATTTGAGTTTGTTGCATCTATTACTACTTTTGATTATGTTATGTTTTCTTGGACATTATGATCTTTTCTCTGTTTCACTTTGGTGGTTGACATTGTACCCTAGTAAGTGGGTCACCCTTAGGGACAGGGTTTCTACTAGGAGGTATTTTTGACAATTCATCGTGCCTTTCGTGACCATACTTGTCAATTTCCACACTACGTCCCCTCATCTCCTCACCTTTTGGGATTTTTGGGTGTACTGACCCAAGAAGGGGTTGTCCCTCATTTCATGGGAAGAAGGGGATGAAGGCATAGAGGGGAGATAGTTGGAAAAAGATAAAATCCTACCTATGAACCTTCTATATTCTCAACCAAAGATGTGTTTTGAGCAAGTAAATTCTTCTGCTAAAAAATGAAAGACCTGCAAAAGAAAATTAACATAATATAAATGTCACCACTTGTTGAGGTCTGTACGCTTATGCAATGTCCCTTTCTTTCCTTGCATATGGCACCTTGTTTACCTCTAGATGAAAGTGTCCTTGTGGTATTTCCCCCCAATCTAATCGATTCACCAATAGGGAGTACGCAAGGTTTTGGATTTATAATTAATTAATGGCATTAAATGGGTTTGGAAAAAAAATGCATTGAAAATGAAGGTGTGTCATAGCCTCTTCAAAGGCATCCATAAATAAGAAATTATAGACCCTAGTATGTCATGAAATCCATTCCCAAAAGTCTTACCCTCATCCATGACAACTCATCCACATGAATTGGAAGGAGGCCCTCTTGGGTAACACCCCTAAACGTGAGGTATGATTCATCCAATAGGTCATTTTTTCAACCCTCCCATATCTAAACTTGGAAAATTGCATAGGGTCATTGAGCATTGGTTTATTTTGATGAGGTAGTTTGGATGTACATGCTTATATGGCTCTTTTATTGATTTAATTTATTGATCATGATGTTTTGACTTGAGATCCTTGGAGGGCGTATCCATTGTTTTTTGCAAGATGCATATGGTGGACAGTTGGAACAAGCCTAGCTTGGGCTTCCATGGGGCTTGAAGCCCACATGTCGGATTCCAAGGGCCAACATGCCAGATTACGAAGACATGTCTTGGAGAATAAGAGGACATCATGAAGGACCTAACCTATCCCCTACAACCCAAACATTTTTCCTAAAAAGAATAAAACATCACTCTTGAGGGCTTGACGTCATGTTAGGGCTAGGGTTTGGTGGTGGTTGAGGACACTTGCCACATTTTGAGGAAAGGAAGACATGTATCATGGAGGAGACACTTGGATTGAAGACACTTGGACTTTGGAGGCCTATCAAAATCGTCTCCTACTCCAATGACTTGCAAAAGTGCCAAAACGTCACCCTAGTGTTGGAGAAATTTCTATTTTCGACACACTAGTTCAGTGGGAGTAACATTAGTTCATTGGGAGTCAACTGACTAGTTCTATTTTCAGACTTTCTATTTTTACCATCACTATTATGCATGCATGCATTCCTAAGGAAAGATAACTGCTTGATTTCTTTTCTTAATTATGGAATGCTTTGCCCTATATATGAGTGTATTCCACTCATTCATTGTATCATATTGATCATGATCTATGTATC
>SNQJ01S0042595.1:67707-83169 GCA_010110895.2 Picea sitchensis
CATTCATTGTATCATATTGATCATGATCTATGTATCAATCATCAACTCATTGGAGTAGTGTGAATATATTTTCTCATTCTTCCATATTGAATCTCTCTTCCTTTCTTGATAAACTTTGTTTGTACTTGCTTTAGCTAGATCTCTTGTGCAGGTTTCCATGAAACAATGACAATATTCATCTATATATTTACATTGCATCCACCCAACTTATTGGTACATCGGGTCGTAACTGGTACAAAAACCGAAAAGACAACAACAAATGATAGACAGGTCAAATTCCATATGGGACTCCTAAACCAAACAGTGTATAGTCTAATTGGGACCTTATACCGGGGAGTACCCCTCGTTGTTGTGGGGAAAATTTGAACCCGCCAACAGAATTGGCACTATAAGGAGAGCCATATTTTATGGCTTACTTACATGAACTAAGAAATAACCAAAATCAGTCTTCAATGAGTAATCCCAAATCACAACATACCTCGTTTCCTCGAATTGAGTCTAAACAAGAAGTTATTTACGAGTACTTGAAGGCTAATTTCAAAAGTGCTTCCGGTAGTCCTGAAATACATTCTGATACTTGGTTTCACATACCTCAAGAAGAACTTCATGAAACTTGTAAAATTACTCGTGCTTACGTGAAATTGCTTGGAAAATTACCTACAACTTTTGAACTCCCTAGGAGAAATTAACCCGTGTAGAATGTCCTAACGCCGATCTTGAGTTTTACATCAAATTTGTAGATGAACTTATTAAAAATTCTTTACAAGAGGTCCCAATACCCTTAATAAGAGTTGCACACTTATTTTTTGAACCTAAAGAATAATTTGAAGGTGAACAACCGAAAATCACCATAGAACAAATAATGGGAGAAAATAGGTTTCATAGAGAGGTTATACCGTGATGAAGATCCTACGCAGATCTTAATCCGGCAGGGGCAATTCATGAAGTTCCTAGGAAGTTTGATAGAATCTTACCAAAATTTGACCCAGACAAACCCGAGTCCCCAGAAGACCATATAAATAATTTATTTTTGGTTATACATCTTCTAGGGGTTCAACATGACAACATAGTATGTAGGTTATTTCCTTATAATTTTTTTGGGAAAGCCTCTACTTTGTACTTCAGCCTACCCACTGGATCTATTACAGAATTTGATAGTTTCGAAAGGATCTTTATGAGGAAGTTTGGAGAAAGGAAAACTATTGCATCCCTACATAATGAACTAGGAGCCATCATAATGGACAAAAGGGAAAGAGTAAAAGATTTTACCCAGAGATTTCTAAATATATTGATTAAGTTTCCCAACAAGGTGGCTCTTGCTCAATCATTATCTATTGAATATTATAAAGCTGCCTTAATCCCCTCCATAGAGATGTTTGTAAGCCGATCTAAAATAAAAACATTGGAATTCAAATTTGACGAGGATGAAACTATGGAAAGAGAATCATCTGCATATGACCAACATCCATGTTATGAGGAAATAAAGTCGGCTGGGAAAAAGCCACTGCTATTAACTAAACCACCTGACAGGGAGTCCAAGGATATTGATAATGTCATTAAAATGGTTAATAAATTATTGAATGAAGTGGTGGACCTCAAGAAGAATGTTTTTGAAGGATCATCCAAGCCGCAAAATTTCCGCCCATTTTTTAAGAAACCAGAAAACCCACCACAACCACCAGAATCCTCACACATGGATTTCAATATAGATAGTTTTAGTGACGATAGTTTTTTCTCTTATCATCAAAAAAATCATCCCGAATGAATGTGTCCTCAGTGGGTTAACTCTATGAAGGTGGTAATAAATCAATTCCTAGATCAAAAGAGTTTGGATGATGAAATTCATGCACAATATCCTTCTGATACTACTAACAAAGCACCCACAAAATAAGCTATGCCCTTCTGGGACTGGTGTGTAGAATACGATGATGAATAAATTGAAGAAATCCTTATGAGAGATACACAAGTTGTAAAATTTGTTGCCCCGAAAGGATATAACTTGTGTAGCAAAGGTCCACCATCTGACACCCCTTCCTCTAAAAAAGAAAAAATTACTCTTAGAAATATAATACCTCCCCTTATTCTCCTAAAACAAAGCAATATAGTTCTAGAAAAAACTAATAATAAAACTAGCAAGACTGTTGTAGAAAATAAAGATAAACCAAGAACATATAGCAATGTTGAAAATAATGAAAACGTGATTCAAGGGAAATATGGGAAAGCTAAGAATGATTCGAATTCACACGCCCTAGATTATAATGTAATCAAAGACATGAAGAAAATTAAAGCTAATATTTCCATGTTTGATATTTTCTCCCCCCCCACAACAATGTGAACTTCTACATGATGCTTTCAAACCTGACAAGACTCAAACATAAACTATTGAAGCTACTGAAATCTTAGCCTCTGGAAACAATACACCATAAATCCACAAGGTAGAAACAATATAAGCTATAAACGCAACAATCATATGAGATTTTTCAAAATCTCAGGTACCACCTTTTCTGCTTACAATTTTTTTAATTTTGATGTACATAATTGTTTAGCATATTCTGGTGCCTCTTCCAACATCATGCTTTTTTATGTTTTCCAAAAACTAAATGTTATTCCACAAATAAAAAAAACCAGGATTATCCAGTTAGATAGAACATATGTTAAAGTGAAAGGGGAAATCAAGTATGTGTTAATCAGATTGTCATCCGATCCAAGGGTTCATCAGACTATAGACATAGTTGTGGTAGACATTCCAGAAAATTATGGTTTTCTCTTGAGCAAAGATTGGTCAGCCAAACTTCAGGGTTATTTCTCTATTGATTGGTCTCATGTGTAGCTTCCATCTAAGGGAAAATAAAATCAAATCCAGGTTAATAGAGAAGCACACATGAAGCACACAATGACGAAATTGGAGGGTAAAAATGACCACATTAGCTTTTCCCATTACGTATCGGGAAATAATTTTTTCAAGAGTGATTATGGTTGTTATGAAGATCAGGCTTCTAAAATACCATCAAAACTACAATTAGGTCTCCACCCATGAATACATAATGGTGCATGTCCCGTACGTACTAAATTAGGATTTAGTTTGACCAAAAAATGTAACATTCCTAACATGTGGACCATGTTATTTGACAGTTCTAAAACACTGGATGGAGTCGACATAGGATGTGTACTGATCGACCCTAGCTAAGGAAAAATTATCATATCATATCGTTTAGATTTCGAATGCACCAACAAAACTGCTGAATATGAAGCCTTGGTGGAAGGCCTCAAAAAGGCCATTGACCTAAAGGTAAAATACCTTAAAGTGTTTGGTGATTCTGAGATCATTGTTCGATAAGTAAGAAATACTATTCACTTCCTGTCTTTGCATCTAAAATCCTATCAGCAAGAGGTATGGAATTTTCTCTATTCATTTGATGCATTTAATATTAATTATATACCTCGTTATCAAAATGTAGATGCTGATATTTTGGCCAATGTAACATCTACGTTTATGCCTCCCGACGATGGGTTTTCAGTTGAAATGATGTTTAGGCCATCCATACTTGACAATGTCATGAGTTGAAGAGTGTTCAACAATGATTATCAAATTGACAACTTTCTTACTAGTTCAGACACATTCCAAGACTCAGTGATCGATGATGAGATACATCAACAAGAGTTGCAAGATTATCGAGAAGAAACTAATAAGGTCATCACAAATTGTGTTCCAAAGAATGTTTTTACTATTGAAAATTTATTTGATTTACAATCCAAGTTTAGGAGGCCAGCTAATCCGAATACCAACAACTGTATGATGATGAATTTCTTGGTCAATATGGGAACATCTAAACGACCTAAGTATGTTAACCTGGGCACCTACTATTCAGATTCAGAAAATCACACATTCATAGAATTATTCAAGAAGTATCGAGATGTTTTTTCCTGTACATATGACGACTTGAAGACTTATGACACACGAATTATACAACATGTGATTCCCATCAAAGAAGGGATCAAGCCATTTCAGCAGAAGCTCAAAACGATACATCCGACTCTTGAACTTCTGATACAAAAGGAACTCAAGAAGTTGTTAGATGCCCAAATAATTTTCAAAGTAATACATTCTACTTGGGTGTCTAATATGGTGCCCGCAAGGAAAAAGTTAGGAGAAATAAGAATCTATATAGATTTCCAGAATCTAAATCACACTTTCGATAAAGATAACTATCTAGTTCCCCCAATGGAACAAATCCTACAACTCCTCTTTGGGTCTCAGTTATTCTCTCTATTAGACATATTTTCATGATACAATTAGGTTCTCATGGCAGAACCAGACCGATTAAAGACCACTTTCCACACCAAATGGGGAACTTATGCTTATAGAAGAATTCCTTTTGTGATCAGAAAATAGAATCTTAACAATTACACACCATGACCTCAATTTATCAAGACCTTTTTCTGACGGTGCATGTGAATATAAAGGCAAAAAGTAAACTTATATTATGAATAGAATATTAGATCACATAAATAAGAAAAACTTCAACTAATTGGACACAAGAATTTGATAACGGAGTTCGGCAAAATCCGCCTACATCTTTGGGCCTTTGTCTTCAATGAGGGAGGCTTTCTCTATTCAATATTCAATGCTTTACAATATGCATTACAATTACATCATTTAGGGATCTGACTGACTAGTTATATTCTTCTTTGTCTCAGAAACTTGATGCAATAGACGAAACTGAAAACTGAGTAGTAGAACTCCTAGAAACTACCTCCAAAGCTCAGCTACTCTGCACTGCTCAAGACCACTTGACCTTGACAAGTTCTTCCTTGACTTGCTTCAAGATTCTTTACTTATTATTGATTTTTTAAAACCTCACAATGTATTGGTTTATATAGCCATGAGGTAGAGGGATCAAATCCCAACATCCCACTTTTCGTGGCACTCAATTTGGCCCAATATCCACCAAGATATGGAAAAATAACCAAAACTGGTTAATAAAATCATTAAAAACCATAAAGATATGGTTAAAAACCCACTTTATGCCACAATAATAGGCTAAGCCTCTTAGGCCTAGTGCGCCCCCTATTTATGGTCATATGGTTATATCCGGTGGACAAGCGCCAACCCATAGGGTTGTGCGCTGGCCCCTTTACATTAAATGGAGGTTAAAACTCTAGTCATATCGTAAGGGTTGACTCCTTAACTTCCGTGCCCATGGATTATCCCTTGGGTGGAAGCTTCCCGCACATCCATTTACGATGGCGTAGACATATGGGAAAGCACAGATCCATGGGATGGGGCCTAGCCCTAGCCCTTTCTTCTCCCATTTATCACTTGACAACACTTTATATAATATAAACTGGCTATGCTACCACAAGAATCAACATGGCATGATGGCTATCCCTTCACTCTTCAAGTCGTTTCCTCCCACCGGAGGTCACGAGTTCGAATCCTGTGAACTCAACTATTTTGGCATGTGAAACTTTGACCAACACTTGGGTGCCACATGGCAGCCCAAGTCTGGGCTGCCTGACACCTCCTTATTTGCTGGACTGATGCCACTTGTCAACCAATGATTCACCCATGTGTCAGTGTCGTACCTACCCTGTCAAAAATTGGCCATGTAAGCACACCTGCCACGTGTCAGTCAATGATTGGACCACCTATTCACCATTCGTACATGTCTATGTCTGCCATGTGTCATCACCCAGGACTGACATGTCAGCTGTACGAGTGCCATGTGTCACCCTTTCAGTGGTGACACATGTCACCTCCTGGTTGGTCCACTTCATATGTATGGCCTGTCGTCTGTGCCTCTTCCATTGTTACCCATGATTTTGGTCATCATGATGGTGTATTAATGATGGTGTACTCAGGCTCTTCATAAGAACTTTCTCCTGAGAAAAGTTACCTTCATCTCTTCCCAGAAAACTCACTTTTGAAGAGGGTTCGCAGGTTGCTAATATATTAGGGTGCGAGAATGACCCATTCTCGCAGGTTGCCTTAAGCCAGGGTGCAAACTTCTCGCACTGTGATGAATAGCTAGGGTGCGAACTCGTCCTAAAGCATGGAAAAAGATGAATTCTCGATGGTTCTAGAAGTGAATCTTCTAGAATAATGGGTTGGCATTGGAATGGTTATCCTTGTACTAGATTCCCTGATATTGTGGGATCATTCTTATCCAAGTAACTATCTTATTCTCTCCTATATATTGAGGAAATTCTCATGGAAAAGCTTAAGCAAGATTCATTGGAGAATTGGTGAAAGAATTGTGTGAAGGACTTAGCTTGAACACGAGCTAGGAGACTCTAGTTAGTCTATCAAGAGGATTTGATCTTCTTCATGAAAGGATTGAGCAAGTGTGTGTGTTGGAGCCAAGAGCCATCGAAAAAAAGCTTGTGACATCAAGGCTATCAGGTTGTAATCTTTACTTTCAATTAATATGATACAGTGGCATGTCCCTTTCCCATAAAGTTATTCTCACTTTATTGTGTAATTCCTTGATCATACACATAAGTTGACAGTTGAATATATTTTGCTA
The DNA here is from genome assembly GCA_010110895.2 of Picea sitchensis. Lineage (NCBI taxonomy): Eukaryota > Viridiplantae > Streptophyta > Pinopsida > Pinales > Pinaceae > Picea > Picea sitchensis. Next base: position 74,235 of record SNQJ01S0042595.1, read on the forward strand.
TCTTCACTTTGGTTAGTTTGTGTTGTCTTGGTCTTGACCTCACGAGAGCACCGGAGCGAAGCGGGAGCAACAAAGACCCTAGGAAGAGATACTAAGGTATGTTACTTGTTCCTTCCTACTAGCTAATTCAATGGTCAAAACTTAGGGAAAGAGTCATGTCCTGTCTTGTTTTGTTTTAGATCCAGGTGGATCCAGGGAGATCTGTTAGTGTCCACACCTACCGATTAGTCCGATAACAACCATGTCATCATAATGATGTTAGCGTTGATTTTTGACTATTGACCTTGTTGACTTTTTACCTATTTGACTTTTCAAACTGATCACGATATCAGAAGCATACGACATCCGTTTGAACCCATTCAAGTTGCTTTGGGTTCATATTGATGAGGCATACACACACATCCGTTTTGACATCATTACGAGAACATTGATTTTTGGGCCTGTCTGAGCCCCATCAAGCTCCTGGATCCGAATCTGCATCACACCTTCCCACTAAAGACCTTTTGGTCCCCAAAAAGTTTATTACATAAATAGACTATATCCTTACATCAATTGACTAATGAAAAATAACCTAGACTTAACATTAACTAGACTTTATAAGTGATTCCATAAATCAAATCACTTTTATTACATCAATGACAATGACATTGACTCAATTTACATATAGGGCATAAAATCTACCCAGTTCCAGTCGGACAACTCATCTCCTGCCAATGGTGTTCCACAGTCATTCCTCTGCTTCTCTGCAACATCCACCTATTGTCCTCTGGCAATGTCCTTTGGCTCCTCGACAACATCCTTCTGTCCCTTTGCAACATTCATCTTTTTCTCAGACCCTTCATGATTTGTTGAGCATCGCAATTCTAGATGTAGCTTCCAACAACTATCTTCACAATGTCCTCTCTTCTAAAAATGTGAGCAAGTGTTTCTTGCTCGAAGAAAATTGATGGAATCGCACCCTAACTGAGTCGAATCCCCCTTGGATTTCTCTGACTCCTACCCTGGTTGTGCTGACTTTACTCACAGATTATTTTTGACTTGTAGTGTCATGTCATCACGTATTGGCGTCCTTCTTGTTGCCATGATTTTTTTCCATATACTTTCTGTTCCCAACAGTATGCAACACAATGGTTATTGCTGCTACAAAATGTGCATGGAATATTTTTTCTGATAAGGTTCATGACTCTATCATGCTCATCAGTAAAGGTGGGAGAAGGTGATTTGTACCTTTCAACCTTTTTACCTTTCTTTCACGACTCATTGTTTGCGTCGTTGCTAGCTCGAGCTGCCTATTTTCCTTGCCGATTCCGAAACCATTTTGGTGTCAATTCTGGATGCTTCTCCCAACAGTGGTTAGCATCATGTCCGAACTTCTGACAGTGTGTGCAACAAATCACTTGAATTTCATCCTCAGAAGATTCTCCTGCATATCCCAATCCTTCCCGGAGTGGACGCTCATGCAAGTCAATCAGATCGGCTCTTCCTTGTCCATATGTTCCAAGGCCTTTCCCCTTCCAATATCTGAACTTCAATAGAATTATCATACTAACTCCTTTGGTATGTTTCTCAAATGCTGCAATCTCCGAATGGTTGAACTCTACTTCCTGATCAACTACAGGTGAGGATGAAGTGTAATCAATACTTTCTGTTGGCGAAGAGAATGTGCCAATGGCCTCTCCTATCGAATGCTCCTCAACCAGAGTAGTAGGAGTATACGAATCCTCCTCATCTGATTTCCTCTGAAATGGATGAGTTCCATCATGCCTCACAGGGCTTGAGCTTCTAGCTGAAGGACTTCCTCCAACTGGCCTTGCTTTCATTGCCAACATCAACGTTTGCATTCTTTCCCCGTCTTCCTAGAGAATCTGCACCAATCTTCTCAATTCAACATTCTCTCGCTGCATTGTTTGGTTTATCTCCTCGAGCTCCTGGATTCTAGCTCTCCTCAAGATTTTTCCCATATTCACAGTTCCTGCAAAATTCAACTTGCTCTGATACCACTTGATCCGAAAATCGTAGCTTAGAAATTACACACTATGACCTCAATTTATCAAGACCTTTTTCTGACAGTGCATGTGAATATAAATACAACAAACAAGCTTATATTATGAAGAGAATATCATATCACATAAAGAAGCAAACCATCAACGAATTGGACACAAGAAGTTGATAATGGAGTTCAAAAAAATCCACCTATGTCGTCGGGCCTTTGTCTTCAGTGAGGGAGGCTTTCTCTATTAAATATTCAATGATTTACAATCTACATTACAATTACATCATTTAGTGCTCTGAATGACTATCTATATTCTTCTTTTTCTCGGAAACCTAATGCAACAGAAGGCACTGAAAATAGAGTAGTAGAACTCCCGAAAACTGCCTCCAAAGCTCAACTACTTTGCACTGCTCAAGACTACTTGACCTTGGCAAGTTCTTCCTCGACTTGCTTCAAGCTTATTTGATTCTTATTTATTTTTTCAAACCCCACAATGGATTGTTTTATATAGCCATGAGGTAGAGGGATCAAATCCCAACATCCCACTTTTCGTGGCACTCAATTTGGCCCAATATCCACCAAGATATGGCAAAATAACCAAAACTGGTTAATAAAATCAATAAAAACCATAAAGATATGGTTAAAAACCCACTTTATGCCATAATAATAGGCTAATCCCCTTAGGCCTAGCGCGCCTCCCTATTTATGGTCATATGGTTATATCAGGTGGCCAAGTGCTAACCCATAGGGCTGTGCACTGGCCCCTTTACATTAAATGGAGGTTAAAACTCCAGTCATATCGTAAGGGTTGACTCCTTAGCTTCCGCGCCCATGGATTATCCCTTGGGTGGAATCTTCCCATGCATTCATTTAAAATGGTGTATACATATGGGAAAGCACAAATCCGTGGGCTGGGGCCTGGCCCTAGCCCTTTCTGCTCCCATTTATCACTTGACAACAGTTTATATAATATAAAGTGGCTATGCTACCACAAGCATCAACATGGGGCGATGGATATCCATTCATTCTTCAAGGAATTTCCTCCTATTGGAGGTCACGAGTTTGAATCCTACGAACTCAACTATTTTGGCATGTGAAACTTTGACCAACACCTGGGTGCCATGTGGAAGCCCAATTCTGGGCCACGTGGCACCTCCTTATTCGCTGGACTGATGCCACTTGTCCACCAATGATTCACCCATGTGTCAGCATCATACCTGCCCTGTTAGAAATTGTCCATGTAAGCACACCTTCCACGTGTTAGTCAATGATTGGACCACCTATTCACCATCCACACATGTCTTTGTCTGCCACATGTCATCACCCGAGACTAACACGTCAATTGTACGAGTGTCACGTGCCACCCTTTCAGTGGTGACACGTGTCACCTCCTGGTTGGTCCATGTCATATGTACGGCCTGCCATCTGTGCCTTTTCCATGTCAGCATGATGACTTCAACATTTCATCATGCTCACGTCAGCGCTGACTTTTGACTGTTGACCCTCTTAACTTTTTACCTGTTTGACTTTTCAAGTAGAACACGATATCAGGAGCATACGACGTCCATTTGAACCCATTCAAGTTGCATTGGGTTCGTATCGATGATTCCTACGTACACGTACATTTTGACATCATTCCAAGAACATTGATTTTTAGGCCTTTTTGAGCCCCATAAAGCTCCTGGATCTGAATATGGATGATTTTGGTCTTATGAATGCATGAGATACCTTTAAAAGGGAAATGGATATTTATTTCAAAGGATTAATTGGTCAAATCATGGTGTTTTACCTTGATGATCTCATCATTTATTCTAAAAAAAGAGAAGACCACCCAAAACATCTGAAGAAAATTTTCGAACGTTGCAAAAAATATGGAATTTCCGTTAATCCCAAGAAAATTGTATTTGTTGTTTCAGAAGGAATTTTATTGAGACACGTTCTTTCTAAAGAACGTATTTCAATGGACTGGAGAGAACCAAATTTCTCCACCGCACAGTAAGAGGTCCATGCAATCATTTTTCCACAGAATCAATTTCGTTAGAATATTCGTTCCATATTTTGTTGAGATTGTAAAACCTTTACAAAAGATGATTAAAAATGATGTGCAATTCAAATGGACACCATTGGAGAAGGAAGAATTTGAAAAAATTAAATCCGCTATAGCCAATGCACAATATCTTTGGAGTCCTAATTTTTCCAAAGATTTCTTGCTATATACATTCACATCCAATCTTTCACTAGCAACAATGCTCACACAAAAGGAAGAAAAAGGAGATGAATACCATGTCTCGTTTATGAGCACTAGGTTACAAGGTGTTGAACTCAATTATCTTCCAGTGGAGAAGAAAGACTTTTTCGTCCATAAAACAATCAAGCATTTCAGACTGTATATCCTTAAAAATCGCACTAAAGTCATCGTCCCACACCTAGAAGTGAGATCCCCATTCGTTCAAAAGGAATTGGGTGAAAGACAAGGAAATTGGATGACAAATTTACAAGAGGATGACCTCGAATTCAAACCAACGAATATTGTGAAAGGTCAAGGATTGTGTAAATTAGTGACACAAGGAGATGATGTTGAGAACAAGAGGAGGATTGTTGGAAATATGAACTGATAATGTATACTCAAGAGATGCCATATGTTCCATCCATTGAAGGATCATTTTACATTCATCTTAAGTATTATCGACAACATGACACCACTCTAGACGATCTCAATGTTAAGAAAAAAAGAGTGTTTTGGCTAAAATATTTGTAGTATCAATTATTTCATGAAATCTTGTTCAAAAAGACTTACGATGGAGTGTTACTCAAATGCCTTGAAAGATAATATGTTGATAAGGTCCTAAAATATATGCATGATGGACCAATTGGTGGTCATTTCTCAAGAGACACAAAAGCTCACAAGGTGCTAAGAGTAGGATGCTACTGGACTACTCTCTTCAAGGATTCTCATGCATACTTGAGAAGTTGTGAAGCATGCCAAAAAGCCATTGGGAGGGAACATAAAAATTCTTTTCCTTTCCAACCTGTAGCAGTGGAGGAACCCTTCGAGCAGTGGGGCCTAGATATCATTGGTGAGATAAATCCTCATTCATCATGTTAGCAGTAGAAGTCACCTTCAGATTGCATAGAAGGTAAGCCCAGTGCCCATCAGTTTATACAGTAAATGTAATTGAGTTTTAGGTGATCAAATGGAGAGGACTCAATCATAATAACTTTCTAACTCAGAAAATTTGGGCTAGTGTATAGAAGCAATTGAGGTCTTGTATCAAATTTAGTCAGTAAGTTGGAGTAAGGGTTGTTGGAAGATTGGTTGTTGTCATTGATGTCAACCCTAGTCATGGGTTTTGGACTGCAAGATTGATGAAGGTATTTGGACATGAAGGAAAATACACATGCAGATACAAGACCCATGGATGGATAGTATACATCATGTTGTTTCTGGTGGTATGTGGCACGCCACGTGGATCCTCATGGTTGAGGAGAAATGAATTTTTGAATATGACAAAGTGAATTGAAGAAGGAAGTACATGTAGGCCCTGAAGATAAATAAAGAATAGAATTACAAAATAAGAAAGTGTCAGGTTGGCCCTAATGTTAAAATGAAGTGACATAAATGGTATCAATAAATATCATTATACATTCATTTGATACACAAGTTGAATTTAAGAGGAAACCAGAAGTAAAGAAGGCCGGATTTCAAGGGAGGATGAAGTCTTTTGGTGATGTGTTCTAGGGTATGTTATATTCAGGCCATCTTACCATTTTCGCTATAATTTTTTTTCTAGAACGATTCAGATGGTGAAATTCCTATGGTATTGAGAAGACATATCAAGGTACCTGTGGTAAAATTTTAAGCTCTTGATTCTCTATAATTATGGATATACTCTTCGTGGAAGATAGAGTTTTTGACCAGTCTCGAAGCTAGTCAATAAAAAGATGTTCTGGGTAAAACCGTCATAATGTATTCATAGAGAATCCAAATGAAGTGGGAAAAATTGCATTGGAAAGAGTACTGACTTTAATTTCTTGTGTGTGAGTTTCATAATCTGATGTTAAATATTGATCATGGGGCATTCTGTACAAGTTCGGTCTTCTGAGTAAACCAAAATTGAACAAGGTCTACCATTATCTCTATAACTTATTTTTGGGGAGGATTCAAGGAGTGAAATTTGGAGAAGTTTCAGAGAATAAAATGAGTAATATTATATACATGATTAGAGTATTCCAAGAATTGAAGAATTGCAGAAATTGAAGAAGTCTCAGGAAGCATTATCAGGTTCTATGTGATGGTTGGTTGATGGTGATGATTTAAGGTGAAGTTTTATTATCTCTCATATATTCTTGGATGGAAGGAAGGGGCAAGGATGGATAGTTCAAATCTCTCTTGATATTGGAGGATTGTATATTCCTCTTGGAGGTTTATCCCTCCCTTTTCATTTGGAATCTATAGCTACCTTTGGAAGTCATTACTTCCCTTGAACAATAACTATTGATTATTTCTCATATATTATGCATGGTTTATTGTGGTGTATTGGTGTAACTCTTATACTATTGTTCATTTCTCATTGGATATAATCGAATGGTTTAAGTATAAGTTGAAAATGATTTTAAATTGTGCTTGATATTGATTCACCCCCCTCTCAGTATCGACAATTGGTATCGGAGCAGGTTACCTTCAGTATAGTTTAACCACTGGAAGGAAGATCCTATGCAGAAATGGAAGACAACATTCCAAATGGGATTCCACCATTTGATGGAAGTAATTTTGAATACTACAGTAATAGAATGGAAACTTACTTGAAATCTCTTAGGGTAGATGTTTGGTTCTCATTTGCTTCAGGATACAATGCTTTGAAGAAACCAAAGACTGCAGCTCATAAGGAAGAAAAAAGGAACAACAAATTGGCAATAGATACCATCCTGGATGGATTGACAGATTCAGTAAAATCCAAGGTGGGCTCATGTGCATCAGAAAAAGAGCTTTGGGACAAGCTACAAGACCTTTATGCAAGGGAAGAAGAAGAAGAAGAAGAAGAAGAAGTTGAAGCAAATTACAACATCTCAGATTTCAAAGAAGAAAATAGAGGTCAGTTCTTTTGCTTTAATTGTGAAGGAGTAGGACATATTGAATTTGAATGTCCTCATCCAAGGATTGAAAGAGATGACACTAAAGAAGAAAATTCCAATGAATAAGAAGAAAATCATGAAGTAGAAATGATTCAACAAGAAGATGACTCATCTGTCAAAATACTTGGAGAAGGTGTAGTAGAACTTGGAAGAAAAAATGTAAAAGAAAAGGATGTCCTATTGGTTGAAGACTTGAATCATAATATACTCAATGTTAGTAAAATGTGTGATCAAGGATAGACTCTTACGTTTGACTCTCGAAAATGTAAAATCAAAGAAAATAACTCAGGAAGATTGGTTGCAACTGCAACAAGAAGACCGAACAAAATATACATCCTATACATGAAGAAGTGAGAGAAGACATACGCCACACAAAATGATTCCAAGGAAGAAAAAGTCCCAAAGACAAAAAATAAGGATGAAGTATTATTGAGTGCCACATGTTTAGGGCGAGCAGCCCCAAAGAAGAAGGTTACCTTTTGCCATTAAACTCAGGGGGAGAAGACCTACCCTTTTCCATTGATGTCAAAGGGGGAGAGGAATTGGGATCATGATGATAGGGGGAGCTTGAGTGTTGGCATCAATGAAAAATGGGGAGATTGTTGGAAGATCGATTTTTGTCATTCATGTCAACCCTAGTCATGGGTTTTGGACTGCAAGATTGATGAAGGTATTTGGACATGAAGGAAAAAGAACATGTAGATACAAGACCCATGGATGGATAGTATACATCATGTTGTTTCCGGTGGTATGTGGCATGTCACGTGGATCCTCATGGTTGAGGAGAATTGAATTTTTGAAGATGAAAAAGTGAATTGAAGAAGGAAGTACATGTAGGCCCTGAAGATAAATAAAGAAAAGAATTACAAAATAAGAAAGTGTCAAGTCAGACCTAATGTTAAAAGGAAGTGACATAAATGGTATAAATAAATATCATTATACATTCATTTGATACACAAGTTGAATTTAAGAGGAAATCAGAAGTAAAGAAGGCCAGATTTCAAGGGAGGATGAAGTCTTTTGGTGATGTGTTCTAAGGTATGTTATTTTCAGGCCATCTTACCATTTTCGCTATAACTTTTTTTTCTAGAACGATTCAGATGGTGAAATTACCATGGTATTGAGAAGACATATCAAGGTACCTTTGGTAAAATTTTCATCTCCTGATTCACTATAATTATGGAGATAAGCTCTGTGGAAGATAAGGTTTTTGACCAGTCCTGAAGCTAGTCAATAAACAGGCGTTCCGGGTAAAAACGTCATAACGTCTTCATAGAGAATCCAAATGAAGTGGGACACATTGCATTGGAAATAGTACAGACTTTAGTTTCTTTTGTGTGAGTTTCAAAATTTGATGTTAAATATTGAGCGCGGGGCATTATGTACAAGTTCGGTCTCCTCAATAAAACATAATTGAACAAGGTCTACCATTCTCTCTATAACTTGTTTTTGGGGAGGATTCAAGGAGTGAAACTTGGAGAAGTTTCAGAGAATAAACTGAGTAATATTATCTACAGGATCAGATTATTCCAAGAGTTGAAGAATTACAGAAATTGAAGAAGTCTCAGGAAGCATTATCAGGTTCTATGTGATGGTTGGTTGATGGTGATGATTTAATGTGAAGTTTTATTATCTCTCATATATTCTTGGGTGGAAGTAAGAGACAAGGATGGAGAGTTCAAATCTCTCTTGATATTGGAGGATTGTATCTTCCTCTTGGAGGTTTATCACTCCCTTTACATTTGGAAGCTGTAGCTACCTTTGGAAGTCATTACTTCCCTTGAACAATAACTATTGATTATTTCTCAT
>SNQJ01S0042595.1:84888-113219 GCA_010110895.2 Picea sitchensis
TTCCTCACTGAAGCGTTCCTCACAACCGGACTGTCCCTACTGATTTAGAGTTTCAGGAGTTCATACCTTTGACAAACCACTTTTAACTATATTTCGGACTCCCGATTACCATGATTATTTTCCACCATTGATCTCTCCTAATGAGATCTACGACCCAAATAAAAGCTTTCCTCGACCTTTTTGAGTTAGCGTACATGGCTGCAGGCCTTGTAAACAAAGACTTGGGCGATGGTGGAGAGCTCGGGAAATCAGAAAGATGAATGACCGAGACAAAAGAGATAAGTGCTCATATTTAAGGTAAGGTGGAGTGCTTCAGAACAAGACCTTTCATGCAATACCTTAAGGTAAACCAGGTCATTTGAATAACAAAAAAGGGGAAGACTTGAAGAACTGGCCCGCGGAAGATAGAGAGACAAGGCAAGGCAACAAACATGGGTATATTGATACACACCTATGGCCCTTGAAAACTTTATGTGATAACATTTGGCTCCATAGGGGATGGCATGCTCCCCGAGAGATGCCAAGAACACGTAGTTCTAGTGCCTTATCCATTGGGTTATGGAGTCTTCTATAAAAAAAATAAAAAAACCAAAAGAAAAATGATATTTACAATGAAATTGGAAGCCTCTCATGGCTTTAAGTAGAAAATTTCTTTAGAAAATGCCCATTTGCAGGGCTATCAAAAACTTCAACATCCTCCAAATATTGTAATTTGTAAGTGTTATTTGAAAAAACCACAGAAACCTTGAAGGGGCCAATCCATAAGGCCTCAAATTTATCATGCTTTCCTTTATATTGTTTTGTTGCATCCCACTTGAGTACTAGATCTCCGAGTTGGAAATCCTCTTTCCTTGGTTTTCTGTCAAAATCCCGCTTGATCTTCCGTTGATGGTCATGGGATTTGTCCAGTAGTTTCTCCCTTGTCTGCTGCACTTCTACCAACTACTTTATTCTTCTAATCATTTCATCGGGTTCTCCCTGGTAGTCTTGGAAGAATTTTTCCACAGGCAAGACGAGATGAGAAGGACATATGTCCTCAACTCCATACACAAGCTGGAAAGGAGAGACACCAAGATATATCTTAGTTGTCACTCAGTCATCCCAGAGAGAAAATTTAATCTTTGAATCCCATGGTTTCTTGTTGTCTTCTAACAATATTTTGATGATCTTAATAAGGCTCTTTTTATAGGACTCTGCTAGTCCATGCCCTTGGGGGTAGTAAGGATTAGAGTGAATCAATGTGATTCCAAACTGTTCACAAAACTTAATTAGTGGTTCAGCCTTGAAAGTTGCAGCATTATCCATGACAATTCTGTTTGGACAACCAAATCTTTCCACAATATCCTCAAGAAAACTGATGATTACTTTGTGGGAAGCATTTCTTGTGGGGATGGCCTCTATCCACTTGGTAAAGTAGTCTGTGGCAGTCAAGATCCACCTATGCTGACCTCTTGAAGTAGGATGAATTTCCCCAATAAAATCTAGACCCCACTACTGATAGGGCCTTGAAGCTACCACGGGTTTTAGTGGAAGAGACTTAATTTTCTGCTTTCCAGAGAATTTATGAATCTTAACACAGGCCCTGATCTTTGCATAGACGCTAGTAAAGAGACTAGGACAAAAATACCCAGGCCTGAGAATTCTATAGGCTGTGGTTTTCCAAAAGTGATTCCCCCCCACATAAACTATCATGAAAATCATATATAATCTTTTGGGCTTCCTGTGGGTCTAGGCATCTCAAAAACACTCCTAAAGGGTCTTTCCAATATAAGAATTGATCAATCAAACAATATTTACTTGATTTGAGCTTGAAAGATCTTACCTTTCTCTTTTCCATGCCATCAAGAGGTTGCAACCTCTGTAGGAAAAATATAACATCTTTATACCAAATGCATCCTGCCAATGGGGGTGTGACTTGGGGATCTTCATCAGACAACTCAGCTTGTTGATTCTCTGAACAAATATCGATGAAATTTACCCCCAAGGCTTTACAATTAGATTCAACCAGCAATCTAGATAAACCTTGACCTTTAACCAATTTAGTAGGATTTATTTCAAGATCAAATTTAGAGATCTTGGCAATCCACTTGCTCCTTCTTCTGTCTATGTTGCGCTGAATGAGGATCTCCTTCATAGAATATGAAGGGACATGTGCAATTACTTTTGAATGTAGCACATAAAATCTGAAATCTTTGAGAGCTTTAACCAACACATAGGCCTTATTTTCCATGATGTCATATTTTATTTCAACATCTCTCAGTGCCCTACTGAAAAAGGAAATGGGCTGCTCTAACCCTTTAGCATTCTTCTGTAATAAAACACCTGCTACTGTGTCAGATGAAGAAAAAGAGAAAATTGGAAAATCTTTGGAGTAGTTAGGATTGATAAGCATAGTTGCTATAGTCAAGGCCTTCTTTATATGATTGAAAGAATTACGAGCTTCAAAAGTCCACTTGATCTCATTTCCCTTCCTCAACATGGTTGTGATAAAATTTACCAGCTCAGCAAAATTCAAAACAAGCCTTCTAAAAAAATTAATCTTTCCCAAGAAGGACTGAAATTCTTTCTTGGATATAGGGGGTGACAAAGTTTGGATAGATTCTACCTTTCTTGGATCAATCCTTATCCCCTCAGCTAAAACAATGTGCCCCAACAGTTTCCCTTCTTTCATGGAAAATAATGATTTTTTTTCGGATTTAGAGAGAGACCAAATCTTCTACATTTCAAGCAGACTCTTTTTAGATGATCATAATGTTCTTTACCAGAATGTGAGAACACTGTTACTTCATCCAAATACATGACTAAAAACTTGTCCTTCTCTCCAATAAAATCTATGTCCATGGCTCGCTGAAAGGTTTCTCCTGCATTCATCAATCCAAAGGGCATCTTAGCATACATGAATGTACCCCAAGGAGTGGTGAAGGTTGTATTCTCTCTGTCTTCATGTAAGATAGAGACTTGATTGTAGCCAGAAAATCCATCGATCATAGACATCCTGGATGCACCTGTCACCCTCTGTAATATGTGTTCCATCTTGGGGGCGGGGTAATTATCCTTCTTAGAGCTTCTATCCAGATTTCATAAATCAACACAAAGTATGATTTCTCCATTCTTCTTTCTCAATGGGACCAGGTTGGCCACCCACTCTGAAAATCTCAAGGGAACGATAATCTGGGCATCCAAAATATTTTTTACCTCTTTCTCCATAATAGGCAGTAACATAGGATTTATTTGTCTCAACTTCTACCTAAATGGTTTGGCTTCCTCCTTTAGTGGGATCTTATGCTCGATGATACTTGTTTCATATGTTCTAAGGTCTTCATATGTCCAAGAAAACACATCAACAAATTATTTTAACAACTCACCGTATTCAACTCTTTGTTCTCTTGACAGGTTGCTTGACAATCTGACAAATTTTGGGTCCTTTCCTATACCAATATTACATGTAGATACATCAACATCATCAGTTGAGTCTTTAAAATTTACTGCCACATCGTTCCCATCGAAAATGTTGTTTCTAGGTAGCTGAATGATATGGTGATTAGAAATTTTGTTTAGAAAAACATCAGTATGAGGATTACTTTCAGAATCATGATCTTGGTCAATATGTGATGCAGAGAATTCATCAGAAGACTCGTGAAATTTTTTGATCTCAAGATCATCCTCAAACACCTTCCAATTCTTGACATTGTCAGGTATAGAGTGTCTATATTTCACCTCCACATCATATTTGGGTTTAGGTGGCAGTGGGACTTTGAAATGGCTTGTTGAAACTGCCAAAGAATCAGCCATGGTATTCTCCTTTCTTGGAATAAATGAAATGTTGAAAGATAATAAGAAACTGTCAATTAGGTCCCATACCTCATTTATATAAGTTCTAATCGTAGGGTGATTAGCTTGATAAATATTTTTGATTTGATGAATAATTATCTCTGCATCCCCAAATATTGATAACTGTTCAATTCCCATGTCTTTCACAACCCTTAAACCCAAAAAAATAGCTTCATATTTTGCCAAATTGTTAGTGGCTTCAAATTCCAACTTGTATGACAGAGGTATAGTCTCTTGATAAGGTGAAGAAAAGATTAATCCAGCGCCAACACCTTCCTTAGAAGAGGCTCCATCAAAGAACATCTTCCAAATAGGGGTAGTTGGAGGAGGGGTTTCACAAGAAGTGATGGATTGTTTTCTGATTTTAAGAGGGCTTTCAGGAGCATTAGTGAGTTGCAATATGTTGGATCCCAAATCGACGTCAAGGGAAAAAATAGGATGGTTGGTGGGGTCTGCATCATCACTAATTATGTAGGCCAATTGATATTCTCTATAAAGTCTTCTATGCTCACCCCCAAATACAGGAACAATGGCATATGTGAGGTCCATATCCAAGATCTTGACAATAGCATGTCAAATTTGGGGGGAACGTCAACCACTACAATGTCCATGACTACACTTTTCATGGGAAACTAAAATAAGGTCACAACCAAATCTTTGATGACCCCAAGACACTTCACTTTCCTAGAGTCAAAGGAATATAAGTCATGGTATGCCTTTGTGATATCTAATCCAAGTTCATCCATGACTGTTTTGGGCATGAGATTGTGAGATGTCCCTGAGTCTAACAAACAATTATGCAACACCTTATCATGTATGTTAAATGATGTATAGAAGTGAGGGGATGAATCATCTCTATATTATATAAAAGGACCTAAGATGACTACTGGATTTTCATCTTGGAGATTTAATGAATCAATGGTATTTGAGGAGGATTCGAGCAACAACTCATTGGAAAGATATTTTCTAAATTATTTAATTTTTATCAGTTCTAAAAATGGTACATGGATCTTGATTTTTTGGACCTCATTTTCAAAATTGAAGGAAGATGGATATTTCAGAATCTCCTTGACTTCTGGGGTAGAAACTTCAATAAAAAATGGGGGGTTTTAAGGATATTTCTTTTTGCTGCCAACTTTCACAGCCTTGGAAAAATTCTCTGTTTTTGAGGGCTGATCTAAAGCATTAGTCTTTTCCCCCTTATTTTTAGATCTTAGATTATATTTATTAGGATTCTCTTTTTCCTTCTCTCCCTTACTTAATTCATTTATTTGATTATCCATCAGGGACTCCTCATATGCAGACTTGGTCAAGTGAGGGGATGGAGGGGTGTCACCCAAACAATGGATCTAAAGATCATCTTCTTCATCCTCTTGATCTTCTTCATATACAAGGTTGTTTTGTAAAGGGGTTTGAATCCTTTGATCATCTCTTCCTCTGTTTCTGGGTTCTCTTGGAGGTATCTGACTAGAACTATTAGGTCTCCTGAAGGTACCTCTGTTATCATCATTTTGAGTACTTCTATAGGTCTATCTTTCTTCAAGTTTTAACTTCTCCATATCAGCAGAAATATATTTTACTAATTTGGTAAGATCATCATCTTGAGGGTGTGTAGAAGAGGAAGAGGTTGAAGTTTCATACCTTCCCCTTCTTCTATCCCTGTCCGCCTTACTCCTAAGCTCATCCACTACCATAATATTGCATTCTACTTCAATGGATGCATCTTGCATATGATCCAAGGAGGTAGCTCTCCTTTCGCTTAATAGGAGGCATAAATCATGGTCAAAAGAACTAGAATAAGTAATCTTTGCAGAGGTTTCTATAGGCTTAACCTTAGAGGGAATTTTTCTATACATTTTATTAAATCTCTTTGAGAAGTTAGAAACAAATTCCCCTTCCTTCTTCTTCAGTGATCCAAACTCTGTAATATAGTAAAGGAAATCCTTTCTATCCCCCCATTTTTTTAAGAAGTATTCATTTAGGGCTTCAATCCCATCAATAAATCCATGAGGCAAGGCCCTAAACCACTTCCTAGCCTCTCCCTCAAGGCTATGAAAAAAAATTCTCATCCATACATTGACATCCATGATGACATGACAATATATAAAACTGTAAAAGGCTTCAAGGTGTTCCTTTGCAGTTATGTCTCCCTCTCCTATGAACTTGGGCAATTGCTTGAGGTATCCATCCATTGGGAAGGCCTACAGAGGCCGAGGAAAAACAAGAGGGGCATACCTAGTGTCTATTATAGCTTACATCCTAGTTCTAGGGGGATTTCCTCCTGCCATTGGAGTGTGAACTAGAGGAGAACCAGGAAGAGATGGAGTTTGGACATGTGATACTGGGGCTATGATTCTGGGAGAAAAAGGAAAAGGCTAAGCGCTAGGAGATAAAGATGAGGGGCTAGAGGTAACAAAGGTTTCCCCGTCTATAGCTGCAACAACTCTAATAGAAGGAGCAGTAGGAAAGTCCTCTAAGGTCAAATCTCTCTCCTTCCACTTCACAACTTCGGGGGAGAAAGGGGTGTCAAATCTCTCTCCTTCCAAACCAAGAATAGGAGGGGAGAAATCAACATGAAAATTCTCGAAATTTAAATTTCTTGAAACTCCAACAGTTTGTATAATAGGAGAATAAAAAACAGTCAGTGGAGTTTGTAGAGAGGGATTATGAAAATTATCAGAAAAACTTGGTACAATAGTGGAGGTACCTTTTTTAGCGGTCTTTCCCTTTCTGATAATTTACTTTGGGTCAGCTTTAGAGGTTGCTAGAGGCAACAATGAAGTGGACGTCATGTATCTACCTTTAAGTGCCATAAATGAAGCAGTGGAGTCAAAACAATGGAGTCTCTAGGTGCAAGTTCCAATATTCAATGGTATTGATATCTGATGCACCTTCAGAATCAGAGCTTTTGTGTCGTTCTATCCCAGGGAAATGTCTTCAATTCATTACCCAACAATGACGCCATGAATGTTAGCACTATAAGTCACCTTCAGATTGCATAGAAGGTAAGCCCAATGCCCATCATTTTATATAGTAAATGTAAATGAGTTTTAGGTGATCAAATGGAGAGGACTCAATTATAATAACGTTCCAACTCAAAAAATATGGGTTGGCATGCACAAGCAATTGAGGTCTTGTATCAACTTTAGTCAGTAAGTTGGAGTAAGGGTGAATAGAGGGAATACTTTGGTGAGGAGAGTGTAGAGGTATGCTATGGAAATCAGGTCTTCCAGCAACCTAAGGAGGAAAAACTCAAACAAAAGATCCTCTTAAATTCAAAGCTTCTCTCTGCAACGCTTTCCATTTATAGGCTGAGATGAGATCTCAACTACCACCCCTATCTTCAATAACTTCCTTCATTGGGATCAGGATGAGGCTTGACACCCATGAATGTTTCTAGGAGGTGCCCACAACTTCTTCAAGTCAATGTTGACGCCTCGAGGCTCCGCAAATATCCATGAAATCGATGCCCTTTCCTTAGTGCTCCTAGAGCTCCTAGTGTCAACCTCTTCATCATGCGACCCTAGGCCATAAACTAGCGCTTAGCTCCTAAGTAATTCATGATTTTGAATTTTGGGAGTCCTCACTCCACTTGATTCCAGGTATCGTGATGCACGAACTTGCGAAATGTCCTTTTCAGATCGACAGTCGAACTTGCTTTGGATTTGATGACCATGATTTCTTCCTTGAAAACCTCAGTTGCCAGCTGCTCAAAAGGTGCTTACCATTATTTATGACCCCAATTTCAATATGACCACGGGCTATGATCATGGGCCCAATCCCTAAGCGTTTCATGATTTTGCGCTTCATGAACTTGTGTCGTGCTCCATGGTAAGACCTTCGATTCATGAAATTGCAAATTCTTGGATATGGCACCACGTGTCCCTCTAAGATTCAGGGTCCAAATCTAATATTCGAGTATCAGGACTTCGTGAGTCCTCATGACTCTGCCCTTTGACTTTTTCACTCTGTGAAACTGCAAAATCGTTGATCCTGCGCCACATGTCTCTCGGAATTGGATGGTCCCTACTGATTTTGGGTTTCGGGAGTTCAGACCTTTGACAAACCTCTTTTAAAAATATTTCAAACTCCCAATTCCCATGATTATTTTCCACCGTTGATCTCTGCTAATGAGATATACGGCCTAGATAAAAAAAATCCTCGACCTTTTTGAGTTAGCGTACATGGCTGCGAACTTTGTAAACAAAGACTTGGATGATGGTGGTGAGCTCGAGAAAACATAAATACCAATGACCGAGACAAAAGAGATAAGTGCTCATATTTAAGGTAAGGTAGAGATATTCAGACCAAGACTTTTCATGCAAGACCTCAAGGGAAACCAGGTCGTTTGAATAACAAAAAAGGGGAAGACTTGAAGACCTGGACTGCGAAAGATAGAGAGACAAGGCAATGCAAAAAATATGGGTATATTGATACACACCTATGGCCCTTGACAACTTTATGTGATAACACATCCAAACAACATAGGTATATTCTTACCGCAACTGATTATTTCACACGTTGAATTGAGGAAATACCTTTAGTCAAAGTGAATGAGGAAGTAGTGATAAATTTTCTTGAGCAAAACATTATCATGCGGTTTGGTATTCCTAACTCTTTAGTATTTGATAATTCTACTTACTTTTCATCTTTGAAGTTATCTGAGTATGCATTGGAAAAGGGGATTATTTTAAATTATCTAGCCAATTAATACCCCCAAGGAAATGGCCTGGTAGAATCCATGAACAAAAACATCATATGCATCCTAAAAAGAACCATGGTTGATCACCAGACAAATTGGCACAATGCATTAAAAAATTCTCTCTTGGTGGATTGTGTCACCCCTAAAGCTTCCATTAGATACTCACCTTATTTTCTTGTGTATGGAAAATAAGTTGTATTACCCTCGAACATTTACCTACCTTCTCTCCAACTTACACAACGGTCTTGAGGAAGAGAATGCCTCGTCATCCAAAGTCATATCAATACCTTGATGAACCTTGAAGAAATATGTGACAAGACCAAAACAAAGTTTGAATCTCACCAAAAAATAGTAAAACATTGGTTTGATAAGAAATATGTGGGTGAGAAAGAATTCCAAGTTGGGGACCTTGTCTTGAAATGGGACAAGCCACATGAATATAAAGGGAAACATTCAAAATTTCAACAACTTTATCTTGGTCTGTACCTTATTAAAGAGAATATTGGCCAAGGCACTTTTTGATTATAAAACCTTATGGGAGAAATCGACTCTCTCCTTGTAAACATCCAAGTCCTAAAGCATTATATCAGTTATCCATTGAGGCTATTGGTCACTTGTAAATAAAAAAAACCTATTTATGTTTATTGAATTTGATTTTGTTTCTTTAGTTAGTTTCATTTTTCTTGATTTGTTCGATTACTAGTTTTTCCTTTGTCTTTCTTGACGACTTCCCTTGTGATTTTTGAGTTCTCACAACCTGAAGCAAGTGACATGCTTAAACATAGCACATATGGTGCAGAAGGCCTAAACATCTATGTAATATGATGTCAATTATACTTTTATCCTCATATATGCAAACCCTTTACACACTACCACAAGTCAGGATCTGGTGGAGGAACATAACTTATCAATACGAAGAGACATTGGGAAAACAAAGATCCAAGAGATTACATTGAACAACATATTTCTATATTACAAGAGCTAAATGAAATGGTATAGATTAAATGTTTGTAGTAAGTTAGGAAACACGACTCTAGGAGTTTTCTCATCTATAATCAAGTTAACATATCTCACCATCACAAGTGTAATACCTAGTGCCTTTAAAGGTTAATTGGAATCTCCCCATCCAACTGTATCTCTAAATAAAAGAGAATCAAGTATTATAAAAGGTAAAGGATCAGGGAAATGATTTCTAGATCACATGGGACATGAAAGTATCTTCGTTGGGGCTATGGATGCTTGCTGGCAATGGAGTAAGGTTTGTGACACTGGGGTGACTCTGTTGGGGATATGGATGCTCGTCGGCAGTGGATAAACACCATAGAAATTAATTACAACTATTATTCTCAACATTCGTGATGTTTTGTTTCTAATTTACCACCTACATCTTCCTTTCAACCATTTACCATAAATTTTGATATAAATTTGAAAGCAATCTGTTAAATTTGAACAGGTCTCACCCCTCTTTGAATTACCTTGGTATTTTCAATATGAAAGTCATGGGACCTATATTTTCTCCCTTATGATTTTGTGTGACAGAGTTCCCTTCCTAATAAAATTATATATGAACGTCATTTTACAGAGATCTAAGGCTTTTCCCAGTGTTTCACCATTTGTTGTGATAGGCACTACAACCTCTCCATTTTACCTTCTATTTTGATACCTCCCTAAAATGGAGCCTCCTTATTTTTTGAACCCAAGATAAAACCTCTTAATCCCCTTATTCATTCAAAGGATTCTCTTGCTAACTCGTGATTCACTTGAGAAAATGAGAAAACATTTAATGAAGTTTAAAAATTTGATTGGAAAAGTTACTTCAAACTCCTCCAAATAGCTCAGAGGAGTTACTTCAAACTCCTTCGAGCAGCTCGAAGGAGTTATTTTCAATCATTCCGATAAGCAAATACTACCACGAGAGTTTAGAAGAACCCCTCCGATCATATCATAGGAGTTACTTCTAACTCCTCTAATATGTTCGGAGGAGTTACTCTTATCTCTTCCGAACAATTTCAACACACTTATTTTAAAATCCATTGACCTAACCTACCGCATTATATGCCATTAATTGACTTGAGGCTATATAAATTGAAATGGGGTTATGATCCAGGTGGATATTGGTGGCTACCCACCTATTCAAACTGCCTCCTTGTGTCCATTTTTTTGTTCAGCACACTCTTCTGTACTACTTTGTAATTGTGGTTTGAACACTTATGGGGTTTTCTGAATCCCCACACATCCTCCAAGTGGATACGGGTGGCATATCGCCTAATACAACTAGATTATTTTGTATGTTTTTATGTCAGCACATCTTGTTGTACTTCCATGGTTGTTTTGGGGTTCTAAACGTTGTTTTTTTGGCTCGCCATAGTCAAAATGTAGTTAGAGTTAGATTTTGATAGCGAAATGTGTAGTTCTCTAAAAGACCTTTCCAACAGGCTATCACATGCCTAAAACAAAGGTCGTATGCAAAAGTTACGACCCTTGGAATTTGAGGTACCAAATTACACCAACTTACCCATAGGGCCAACATGACTTTTGGCGTTTCACCTTCTAGGGTTAGGTTTTTGGATGTATAGGGTTTTGACATACATGAGTAATATCAAAAAGGCCTTTAGAGCCTCATTGTAATCCATTCTTCTTAGACGGATGTGCGTAGAAACCACATATCTTCTCAGAGATAACTACCACCATTCGAGCAAGTGTTTTAGTTCTGTATTTTTACAGTTTCACCCTATTTCATTATTTAATGGAATATATTTTTCACTGGATATTTGTGTTATTATTCAGATCTTTGTGTTTATTGTATTCAGTCTGTTAATCAGTTTGTTCCTCTCCTAAATCTATATCAGTGGTATTGGAGCGGTCTGCTCTTCATTTAATTTTCTTCGTGCATGTCCCCAACAAGATCTGGGTACAAGAAGTTGGGACTCTAACCAATCGAGCCATTACAAGATCAGTCACGCCAAGCCCAACAACAACCCATATGGGACAAAAATAAATATAATGGAGTAAGAGATCCTATTAAAATGTTTCTCTAGGAATCCCTCGTGCAAAAAAGGAACAAAATGATGGACAACTTCATGCAGATCCTTCGACGACTGCCCACAGGAGAAGCATATTCATCAAGCTACCATGCAACCCACTTCAAGGTACATGGACATTTTGATATTACATTATTTGAAGGACTGATAGATGTAGATGCTATAGATAAATGGTTGAATATGCTCGAAGGATATTTTTTTGTCCATAATTTTTCTGATAGGGAAAATATCACTTTTGCACTCCTCAAGGTCATTCCCCATGTTAAAGACTGGTGGGATACTTACTCTTAGCAAAGGGTCATGGAGGAATATACGATGTTTTTGGTGGCCCCTACACGAGATTCCTTCCAGGATGCCATTAAAGAAAAGTACTACCTTGTTGGAAGCTACGAGGACCAATACACTAGATGGACCACCCTACGTCAGGAAAGGGACCAGAAAGTACCAGATTTCACCAATATTTTCCATACCCTATGCACCAAATTGGGTGTCAAAGACTCTTAGTGTCATCTAGTGCTCAAATACCATGATTTTTTGCATAGATACATTCAAACAGAAATGGAGTTCCTGGACATCGCCTCATTGGGAACGGTTTATAGGTACACTGTCAAGATCGAGCAAAAAATTAAGAAGAAAAGGCGAGAGTTTGGATCTGCAAACCCCTCATAGCTGAAGTAGGGAAAAGGCAGCCCCAACCCACATAGAAAGGGACCAAGTCGAGATGGCCACCCTCAAGAAAACTAGTCCAAGCCACAACACAACAAGGGCAATGAGAAGATGAAGAAGGAAATGAGAAAATGGTGTGAACACCATAAACGTCTTTGGCACAACATCGAAGAATGTCTCTCCAAGAAGTCCCTCATGGTTGAGATGAAGGCTTCTGAGTTAGAGGATGATTCTAATTTCAAGTCAAATCTTGAAGGAAGGAACCAACTTATTGATGTTAACTCAGTGTGACTGTCGCTACCACCAAATTTCGGCCAAGGGAACCAGAAGAACCACAGGAAGGGGAACACCTCTTTCACTTGCAGATGTGGGTCAAGGGGGATTCAATTAATTTCATTGTCAATAGAGGTATTCATATGAACATGATTTCAATATAGGTCATCAAGAAGTTGGACCTACCAATGACACCGCACCCGCAACCCTACACCATCAACTAGCTTCGCCAAGGAATATATCTTTGTGTCAGCCAATAGTGTCATCTTCCCTACAACATCAAGCCTTTCAAATATGAGGTACTGTGTGATATTTCTCCCCTTGAATTTTTTGATGTTATTTTAGGAAAACCATATTTGTATGAGTCTAGACCTTGTAGTTTTATTATTACTTTGGGTAGAAAATTGTACATGATCCCAGAGGTAGTGTCGCCTATTGCTATTTCTTTAATCTCTTCTAAGCAATGCAGTAAGGTCATTTCGCATAACAAGAAGTTCATATTATTTGTGATCCATGTTCACAGTAAGAAGAAGTTTTCCACCACATTCATGGCCTCTACACAATGCCTCTCTTTGCAGTAGAAGAAAGTGGACGGGATAGTGGAAGAATACAGAGACATCTTCTCATCACCTACAGAGGGTACCGACACACTGCCAAGTCAAGCATCCAATTGATTTGACCCCCGATGCACCTCTACCCAATGGACCAGTCTAACGACGCTCACGGATAGAGAATTATGAAATCAGGAGTTAGATCCGAGTGCGTCTTCAAAATGGACACATCAGACCCAAATCCTCCCCTTGTAGAAGCCCGATTGTACTGGTGCAGAAGAAGGATAGGACTTGGTGGATCTGCATTGATTACAGAGACTTAAAAAAATCACAGTTAGGAACCGGTACCCCATTCCAAGGATTGATAACCTTCTTGACCAACTCAAGGGGGGAATTTGGCTACCACCAGGATCCCATCAAACCAACTGATGTATGAAAGACATCCTTCAAGTCTAAAGAAGGTCTCTACGAATGGGTAGTCATGCCCTTTAGATTAAAAAATGCACCAACCACTTTCATGAGGTTGATGGATACTATACTAAAACCCTTCACCAACTCCTTTGTGGTCATATATTTGAATGACATCCTCATCTTCAACAAAACATGGGAGGAGCACATGCATCATATTCAACAGGTTTTGATCACTTTGCAAAAGCACAAGCTTTATTCCAACTTGAAAAAATGATATTTTGGAATGAACATGGTCCAATACTTGGGATACAATGTTGATGAGAATGGGGTACATGTTTATCTATCTAATATCCAATTCATCCGTGACTGGCCATCCCCGACCACACTAACTAAGCTTAAGATATTTTTGGGACTAGACAACTTCTACCGACGGTTCGTGCTGGGATTATCCCATATTGCATGGGTCCTTAGCTAGGTGACCAAGGGAGGTGGTAGGGACGAGTTTGTGGGGGGGGAAGGAGAAACAACGAGAATTCGATGATCTAAAGCATCGCTTTTGCTCAAATCTAGTACTCTCCTTTCTCGATCTGCAACAACCATTCAGGATTGAGACTGATGCATTTGACTATGTTGTGGGCACATTTCTCACTCAACATGGGCATCCAGTGGCATACCATATTGAGACACTCTCTGATACTGTCCGAAAATACCCCACCTATGACAAGGAAATGTATTCCATTGTACAAGCCCGTCGTTAATGGAAACATTACATTATGGGGAAATATACAATCATACAAAATGATCACAAGCCTCTACAGTTCATACAGACACAAGGGAAATTGCAGAACGACCACCATAAAAAGTGGTCCACCTACTTGCAACAGTTCCATATCAAAATAGAGTATAAGAAAAGTATCTCCAATCGTGTTGTTGACTGCCTCAATCGGCCTCCTATGGCTGCACTCACCACTGTGCTCCATTCCCATGGACATGAATCATCTAAGTGTCCCCAACTTTATCAGCAAGATCCAGACTTCGATACCACCTATCAGATCTTGGGTACAGGTGCAACTGTCACTGATTTTCACATTCATGATAGAGTTTTATTCCACATGGTCCATCTCTTTGTTCCTACAAGAGAGCGTGAAAATATTATTTGGGAAGCCCACTGCAGTCGGGTGGCAGAACATTTTGGCATGGAGAAAACTGTGGTCGTTCTTCAGAAACATATTTATTGGCCAAAAATTCGACAGGACATCAACAACTATAACAGATATTTCATTGCCTATGCCATTTCCAAGCCAACCGTCAATAATCAAGGCTTATACACCCCTCTTCCTATTCCTGAGAATCCTTGGAAATCCATATCAATGGATTACATGTCTGGCTTGCCTCCCACAAAGCAAGGAAATGATTGTGTGTTTGTGGTCGTTGATCGATTTTCAAAGATGGCCATCCTCACAGCCTGTAAGAAGAATGTCACAATGGAAGATATTTCTAAGCTCTTCTTCGAATGAGTGTGGGTCCACTTTGGGATACCACATACCATCATCTCCGACCAAGACAACAGGTTCCTCAACACCTTTTGGTTGAGTCTCTGGTCTCTTTTGGACACCAAGCTTACAAAATCCATTTCTTTCCACCCCCAAACCGATGGCATAATAGAGGTCATCAATCGGATGATTGTGCACATCCTATGTATGTACAATTATAAGAATCCATGTACATGGGACGAGGGTCTTCCATATGTCCAACAAAGTTACAAAAAGGCTCTGCATAGTTCCACCGACCATATCCCATTTCAGGTGGGTCTGGGATTCCAACCCTTGGGACCCATTGATGTTGCACTTCCTATTTCCACCACATAGAAAGAATCTTCCCTTGATCAGTCTATGATTGAAAAAACCACCAGATTCATTGAGAAGATTTGAAACATCCGCCAACAGGTCTAGGAGATTTTGCAGAAATCCAATACTAAGTACAAGGAGCGATATGATCAACACAGGGTACCACACCAGTTTTAGGTTGGTGATAAAGTCTAGTTACATTTACAGAAGGAGCATCTCACCGGGACCCATTGGAAGCTTCTCCCACTTCATTATGGGCCTTACACTATCACCAAGGCTATGGGTAGCAATGATTTTGAGCTCAACACTCCACCCTTCCTTGGTCTGTATCCAGTATTCAATGTGGACATCCTTCGGCCATATTATCCCCCATTATTGGAAACCTCCGATATCACAGAACAACTGACACCAACATAGCTCAACCTTGACTACATGGAACAAGCATCCACTGATCAAATAGTGGACACACAGGTCAAGGGAAATCACCAGCAACGGATCCATCTTTATCGGATTGTCAAGGCAGGGAAACTCCTACATCAAGGAAAGTGGGTCACTTGGGGCCAAATCTAGTAGAAGTTTCCTCACCTAATGGGGGAAATCAACTCAATGGAGACCATTTCTTCCTAATGGGGAAGGATTTATCCAGGTGGATATAGATGGCCACCCACGTATTCCAATTGGCTCTTTGTGTCCATTTTTTGTTCAACAAGTTCTTATGTATTTCTTTGTAATTGTGGGTTCTACACTTCTGAGGCTTTCTGAAGCCCCACACATTCTCCAGGTGGATACATGTGGCCTCTCTCCTAATCCAACTAGATTATTTTGTATTTTTTCATGTCAACACATCTTGTTGTACTTCCATCGACGTTTTGGGGCCCTAAACATTGTTTTTTTGGCTCTCCACAGTCAAACTATAGATAGAGTTAGAGTTTGAGGTCGAAATGTGTAGTTCTATGAAATACCTTTCCAATGGGTTATCATGCGCCTAAAACGAAGGTTGTATGCAAAATTTATGACCCTTGGAAGTTTAGGTACCAAATTACACCAACTTACCCATAGGGCCCACATGAATTTTGGCGTTTCACCCTCTAGGGTTAGGTTTTTGGATGTCTAGGGTTTTGACATTCATGAGTAATATCAAAAATGCCTATGGAGCCTCATTTCAAGCAAGTTTTTCAGTTCTGCAGTTTTACAGTTTCAACCTATTTCATTATTTAATAGAAGATATTGTTCACTGGATATTTGTGTTATTCTTCATATCTACGTGTTTTTTGTATTCAGTCTGTTAATCAGTTCGTTCCACTCCTAAATCCGGATCATGTTAAGACTATTTTCATCTAAATATTTGTAATTGAACTAGAAAATGAAGGACAAAGGTGTTGATGTGAACGTCGTTTGGGACCCTCCCCTATCCTTTTCCAACACATGGAAACATAAGCGGGTAAGGTTACCTCTCTTTCTCATTTTCTTTAAGATAGGGTTAAGTTTTTCCTTTTCTATTTTCTTGCACGCCCCTTAGCCCTAGACCTTATTTATCCCTTCCAACCATTATTCACTTAGACCTCACCAAAGCCTTTATGTTTTTCACCAATCTTAAACTGGTTCTTAATATACTCCCGTCTACAGAGTATACAAACAATCAACCTTTCTCCTCTTCTTAATATGAAATCGATTTTTTTTCCTATTCTCGCTTAACCATTACAAACCCCCCTCCAAAATCATCTAAGGAACGAAGGCCTGATCTAAGTAAACCTGAAAATCACTCATATTCCTCTAGGATAGCCGAAGTATTCCTCACCATTCTTTGTGTTAAAAAAAAACTCAATCCATAAACTTGTTTAGTAACTCTCCGAGCATATAAGAGAATTTACTGCTAAATTATCCGATATGGTCGGGAGAGTTTAACTCAACTCCTACGCACACCTTCGAATAAGATGGAATGAGATCATTCGATCGTATCGAAGGAGTTAATATTAACTCCTTCGATTTTTTTACGATCAGAGGAGTTCCTTTTAAGACCTTTGAGCACCCCAAGACTTAAGCTAAAACTCTTTTGAATACTTAATAGAGTAGTTAATAACAACTCCTTCGATATACTTAGAGGAGTTACTCATAAATCCTCTGGTATGCATCTAGAGAGTTGTTCTATATTTCTTTGATTTTACTTTTTTTGGTTGATGCCCAAGCTTTTTCACCGTAAAATATCAATGTGAATTGATTGCTATTAACTTGACATTTATAAGAAACAATAAGCCATGTATGGTTTTCATTATTTCTTATGATTTTTTTGATCATTTAACTATTTTAAAATAACATGCTCCAAATTTATCCTGTTTGCAGGTTCATGCATGTCTCCACAAAAGAAAACAACAATGAAATTATCAGGGGCTAAACCATCTGGAAACTCCCAACAGACAGTAGAGACAGAAAGTGTTGGGGCCATATATGATGATACATTAGGACTTATGGACAAAGAAGGAGAAATTTTTAAATGGGGGGAAGTATATTACATGTTAAAGAAATCAAATTTCTCTACGGAAGCATAGGACCCAGGTGAGCTCCATGCATTGAACAACATCATAAAATCATAAATTTTCAGGGAGGCGAAACATACAACAATTTTCCCTTTTTCATACACCATCTCTTGGATTTTGAAAAATGCAGATGTAGAAAGTAGGTATATATTTAATGAAAGAAAATAGTCGATAACTTAATTTAGGCTTGATGATTTAGCTAAGTGTTACCATCTTGAGGCCAAAAAAATAAATCTAGATGGAAAACTCCTTAGTGAGTTGGATCTCACACCAAAGGATTTTTTTCCCACTTGGTATAAAGTAGACAAGAAGTTCAAATATCGGCTCAGGAGTCGATACCCAACAACCAATATAAGAATACCCTAGTAGTATATGGTAGCCATGTTGCGCAGGTTGTATGGGGAACCAGATGCAACACACTTGCCTTTGCCATATATGCCCTTAATTTATTTTTGTGTAGATGTAGGGGCCTCGTTCAAATAGGAATACATATTGTCTAAGAACCTCAAATATGTGATTTCAACAGTTACACAAACACAACTGGGTATCTTCCCCAGTTTCCATATGTATTCATACCTTCTAGACATAATGTGCATTGCTCACAAATACTCGAACATGGGATGAAGTTGGTTTCCCGCTGATGTCGTTATCCATATCTACTGCAAAGTGCCTTGGGAGCACAAATATCAAATATATTATAAAAGGATCTGTGAACACTTCCTTGCCCCACTGTACAAGTTTATTTTTTGCACCTCCCCACCTTGTATGATAGACAAGGCCATAACATTTACAAGGAGTATTGGGGATTGGTATTTAATGGAACATGGTACATGTATAAGGATATGCGGTGCAATGAAACCACCTCATCTACTTCCTAGGTTTTTCCCCGACAAGCTTGTGCTCTAGGAAATAGCATATCAAACTGTTAGGAACCAAATATCAAAATAGCATAAAAAGAACCTTAGAATAAGAACCTTAGCATAAAAAGATAGAATTTCGTATTATAAGACTCTTCGAGGGGAAACCTCCTTAAACACCCCATAATTTTACAAATACAAGATGATTCCAAATTAAAAGGTCTCTTTGGTATATATAGGATACTAGGATGTACAATTACAACTAATGGACCCAAGCCGACATAAATAAAATAACATTACTAATGTAATATGCTCCAATTAAGGGGTAATGTGCCACTATTTAGGGTTTAACATGCCCCTCCCCTTCAGACAAGTGGTTTCCAAAACACTTGAGTAATTCTGGATGCTTATGTATAAAAGACTCATCTTCCCAAGTGGAATCTTCAACAATTAGTTTTATCCACTTAATGAGATACTTTGAAATGGATCTATTCCTCAACTGGTGAATTCTTGTGTTAGTGATAGCTTCAGGCACAAATATGATTTTTCCTTCCTCATCAAGTTCTAGAAATATAGTTTGAACTGGGATCTTGTCACCTATAACCTTCTTTAAGCATGAAACATGGAAAACTAGGTGTACTCGTGAAGATGCAGGCAACTCCAATTTGTATGCCATAATACCAATCTTTTGCAACACCTTATAAGGGACATATTACTTTGGTGATAATTTATTACCCTTCTTGTCTTTCTTGAGGGACATCTGTTTGTGTGGTTGTATTATTAAAAACACCCAATCCCCTACTTCAAAACTTGTTTCACTATGATGATGATTTGCTTGTTGTTTCATGCGATTATGTTCCATGGTCATGTTGTCCTTTACGATTTGGAGTACTTGTTGTTGATTCTCAATGTGATATTCCACTGCTTGAACCTTAGATTTTTCTTTTAGAGAAGAAGTGATGGAAGGAGGGTGGTATCCATAGAGTGCCATAAATGGTGTCATTTTTGTTGCAGTATGAAAGGAAGTGTTATACCACCATTTTTCCAAGGTTAACCATTTGAACCATTGTGTTTGTTTATCAGATACAAAGCAACGAAGGTAGCCTTCCAGACATTTTTTCACTATCTTGGTTTTCCCATGAAATTGAGTATGATAAGATGGGCCATGAGCCAATTGATTACCCAAACAAGAAAATAATTCTGTCCAAAAATGTCTAGTGAAGATGGGATCTCTATGTTGATATTGAGAGGGGGCCGAATCAGTATCAATTATAATTTAAAAACTTTTTCAACTTATACTTAAAACATTCAATTATATCCAATGAGTAATAAACAATAGTATAAGAGTTACACCAATACACCACAATACACCATGCACAATATATGAGAAATAATTAATAGTTATTGTTCAAGGGAAGTAATGACTTCCAAAGGTAGCTACAACTTCCAAATATAAAAGGAGGGATAAAACTCCAAGAGGAAGATACAATCCTCCAATATCAAGAGAGGGTTGACCTCTCCATCATTTCCCCTTTCTTCCACCCAATAATATATGAGAGATAATAAAACTTTACATTAAATCATCACCATCGCATAGAACCTGATAATGCTTCCTGAGACTTCTTCAACTTCTGCAATTATTCAATTCTTGGAATACTTTGATCCTATAGATAATATTACTAAATGTATTCTCTGAAACTCCTTCAAGTTTCACTCCTTGAATCCCCCCCAAAAGGAATTTATAGAGAGAATGGTATACTTTATTCAATTCTGGTTTATTCAAAGAGAGAGAACTTGTACAGAATGCCCCGTGCTCAATATTTAACATCAGATTCTAAAACTCACATACAAGAAACTAAAGCCCGTACTCATTCCAATTAAATTTTTCTCACTTCATTTGGATTCTCTATGAAGAAGTTATGTCTGTTTTATCCGGAACACATGTTTATGACTAGCTTCAGAACTAGTCAAAAACCCTATCTTCCACAGAGTGTATCTCCAAAAGTATAGCAAATAAAGAGCTGAAATTTTTACCAGAGGTACCTAGATATGTGTTCTAAATACCATATAAATTTCACCATCCGAATCATTCTATAAAAAAAACTATAGCTAAAATGGTAAGATGACCTGTAAATAACATACCTTAGAACACATCACCAAGAGAATTCATCCTCCCTTGAATTTAGGCCTTCTTTACTTCAGATATCCTCTGAAATTAGACTTCAAACTTGTGTAAAATGAATGTATAATGATATGTATTTATACCCTTTATGCCACTTCCTTTTAACATTAGGGCTGACCTGACACTATCTTATTTTGTAATTCTTTTCTTTAATTATCTTCAGGGCCGACATGTACTTCCTTCTTCAATTCACTTTGTCATCTTAAAAAATTCATTTCTTCTCAACCATGAGTATCCACATGACGTGCCACTTACCACCGAAAAAAACATGATGTATACTATCCATCCATGGGTGTTGTGTCTGCATGTGGAATGTCCTTAATGACCAAATATGATCATCCATCCTGCAGTTCAAAACTAATGACTAGGGTTGACATCAATGACAACAACCAATCTTCCAACACTCTGTCACTTACAATAATATTTGGGATTCCATGCAGATTTTTAACTGTCTCCATGAATGCGGTGGCAACTGTACTATCTTTGAAGGGATGAGAGAGTGCACAAAAATGTGCGTACTTGGTCAATCTATCAACAATCACTATGATGACACTATTTCCTTCATAATTCGGTAAAACTGTGATGAAATCCATGGAAACTACCTCCCAACGCCGACTTGGGATGGCTAATGGTTGTAAAAGACCTAGGGTATTAATTGTTTCCACCTTATTTTGTTGGAAAACTAAACATTCTACCACAAACCTTTGAACATCAGTTTTAAGGCCATCCCAAAAAAATTCCTTTTTGAACCTATGGTAGGTTTTCAAAAATCTAGAGTGCCCTTGTAGCAGAGAGCTGTGCAATTCCATTAGTACCTTTTGTTTGAGTTGGGATTTCTTACATAAATATAAGCAATCTTTGTACCATAGTGAATCATTTTTCCATGTAAATGTATCTGATGCACTGGAATCTTGCTACAAAATTTGAATGAGAGTCCACACATTTTAGTCATTTTCCATTCATCCCTCACTTCTATTATCCAATCGGGTTGGATGATCAAGATAACACATATAAAGGCCTCAACATATTCATCCTTTCTTGAGAGTGCATATGCCACAACATTTTTCTTCACTTTTTTATAGATGATTTCAAAATCATAAACCAATATCTTGGTCACCCATTTTTGTTGCTCTTTTGAAGATAGTATTTGTTCCAAGAAGTATTTAAGACTATCATGATATGTTTTGACCTTGAAGTTCCTACCTATTAGGCAAGGGCACCATTTCTTCAATTCATGTGATATTTCCATCATTTTCTTCTCATAAATGGGTTTGTGTAAGTCCTTTCCCTTGAGTGGACATCTTTCAAAAGAAAGGGGCCTTCCTTCTTGCATTATAACAACACCAATGCCATTTCCCGAGGCATCAAATTCCACAATAAAGGTTTTTGTGAATTTTGGTGTGGTCAATACAGGAGCTTTGCACATCGCCTCTTAAATTTTTTCAAAAGCTTGAGTTGCCTCTGGAGTGCATGAAAATGCATCCTTATTAGTTAATTCCATTAAAGGTGCTGCTATTCTTCCTTAGTTCTGAACAAACTTGTGGTAGTAACCTGTCAAACCCAAAAATCCTCTAAGATTCTTCAATTTTTTGGGAATTAGCCAGTCCATCATGGCCTTAGTATTGTTAGGGTCTACCTTGACACCTTCATGATATACAATATGACCCAAATACTCTACGTCCTTCATCCAAAAGAAACATTTGGATGGTTTGGCATATAGTTGTTTCTCTTTAGTAGTTGTAGCACCTTGTCAACATGTCACACATGATCCTTCCAAGACTTGCTATAGATTAGTATATCATCAAAAAATACTAACACAAATTTTTTAAGGAAGGGCTTGAAAATGGAATTCATCAACCCTTGGAATGTGGAAGGTGCATTTGTAAGGCCAAAAGGCATGAAAAAAATTCATAATGGCCTTCATGAGTTCATAATGTTGTTTTTGGGATATCTTCTTCCTTCATTCTAATCTGATGATACCCTGAATGGAGATCCAACTTTGTGAAATAGATTTCTCCATTTAGTTCATCTAACAATTAATCAATGACAGGAATGCAAAACTTATATTTAATAGTGATCTTGTTGAGCTCTCTATAATCTGGACACATACGCCATGAGCCATATTTCTTGAGTACCATTACCACTGGTGCAAAGTAAGAAATTTGGCTAGGTCTAATAATGGAAACTTTTAAAATTTCTTCAACCATACGCTCAATTTCACTCTTATGGGCATAAGGGTATCTGTAAGGCCTGATGTTAGGAGGAACACTCCCAGGAATTAGGTGAATATCATGATCATGATTTCAAGTGGGTGGAAGACCTTTGGGAATATCTTCAAATACTTTGGAATTCTTATTAATGATCCCTTGGAGATCTAGGGGAATAGATGGATTAGATGTTTGAACATCTAGTGAGCATAGTTGTGCAATTACACCCTGATGCCCATTTTTCAATAATTTTGTCATGCCATTAGAGCTTATCACCTTACTAGGTTTCCTTGTGATACCCCTTAACTCAATTTATTTTCCTTCCAATGAAAATTTCTTGAAAAGTTCTTGAAAATTAAAAGACATTGTTCCTAATGATTGTAACCATTGGATTCCTAGTACGACATCAGCACCACCCATGGGTATAGCAATCATTGGAATATTCATTACATATTACCCCATATTAAGATCGATCTTATTGCATTTTACTGAGCAATTGATGGTTCCTCCATCTGCAATCATTACTTGAAACTATGGTGATGTATATACAAAGAAATTGAGAGATTTGTCTAATTTATAGTGTGAAATTATGAGTACTACAAGAATCAATTAGGACTATTACCTTTTTATTTTTGATATATCCTTCAATATTGAGGGTTTGAGGAGCATTGATTCCAACCAATGCATTACATGATATCGAGGGAGTCAAATCTTAAGAAGAAATCACTTCTACGTTTTCATCTTGAGATGGTTATTGTTCTTGTTCTTCTTCCTCTTCACAATTTATGTAGAATAATTTATTCTCACTACATTTATGTCCCTTACTGTACTTTCTGTCACAATTAAAGCATAAACCTTTTTCTTTTCTTTCCTCCAATTGTTGAGGTGTAAACCTTGTAGGTTGAGGTGTTTTAGAAGAAGAAACATTATTCTATTGATAGATGTTAGGAGTGGTCCTTCTAGTAGCCATAGCCATATTTTTACTTTCAACATTTCTTGCCACACTGAATGCATTCTCCAATGATTTGGGTTCCCAAGGCAAACCTCATGTTGAATTTTATCCTTTAAAGTTCCTATGAATACATCAATCAGGTGCTCATTTGGAATATATGTTACCTTTATATTCAATCTTTGGAAGTTCTCAATGTCCTCTGCAACGCTTTGTATTTATCAATTGGATAAAGAAGGTATTGCTCCTTGTATCCTCATAGTGTGATATCATTTCTTCCATGAAAATTGTCCAAGTGATGAGTGATTTGCGAGAACAAATCCATTGATACCACACAAATTGAGTGGGTTCTAAATATAAATAAGCAATTCATACCTTTTGTGTATGTGGCACAATGTCATGTAGATCAAATAATTGCTTCATATGAAGTATCCATGTGATTGGATCCTTGCCATCAAACTTCCTCATATCAATCTTAGGAAAGTGGTTGGTTGTCAACCCAAAGTTGGAGTTTCTCCATTATTGATTCATCTTCCTTGTGTCCTCATTATGAATTTCATGGGATACATTTTCACTTTCAAGTTTCCTCTCCATTAGGAATTTTTTTAATCCTTCCATGATCTCCCTTTTTGAACCATCGATCTTAGTATTTATTTCCTCCAACTTAGCTTCAGTTGAATCCATCATCCCTTGTAGTTCATCTTTTGTTACCGTGTTCCTTTGTAAATAATTTATGTCTCTGCATATTCATCTTCACCTTCATCAAGAGTCCAAGTAGGAATATTGGGAGGCTTAATTGGTGTAGAAGTTCCCTTTTTTGGTGGCATGTTGTTCAAGTATCACTTTTAAACCTTGATTTCGAGGTGGTTTGGCTAGATGATATTTATTCTATTGTATCTCCAAAATTTCGGCCCTTTTGGGTCTAATTTTTTTCGTTGTTGTAGTTCTATGATATTTGTTTTCTACAATGCCACTAGTATGATCAAAATTATATGTGCCAAGTGGAAGTTATAGTAACTTCTCCACAACTTGCTTATTTTTTTTCCCTTACAGGAGAACATACTTGTAAAGCATGTCAATATCACAATATATGATATTTAATTCTAAAATTTGTACCAGAAATACTAAAAACTTTCCACTATCCAATGCAACTGGTCTCACTTAATTTGGATACTCATTGAAGAAGATATCACTAGTTTACCCGTAGGACCTATTTGAGACTAGTTAATATGACTATTCAGATACCCTATCTTACACAGGGTGTATATACAAAAGTCGGATGACCTATAAGCGGAAATGTTTATCAAAACTACCTAGATAATTTATATGAATATCCTCTGGATTTCAGGGTCTAAAATGTTACAGAAAACATTTTATAGTGAAATTTTTGTGATGACTAAATTCATGATGATTCCAGAACCCTATGTTACACAGGCTATATCTCTGAAAGTTTAAGGCCACAGGAGCTTAAATTTGAATCTGACGTACCTTGATCCATAAAATAAATATATTCCAAGGGTTTCCCTCGGAAACACCGTAAAAAAAATGTTATAGAGAAAATTCCAAGGTGTCTCATATGTAGCAGCGAAACCCCAAGACCTTGAGCTCTGATACCAAATTTTAGGAACCAAATATTAAAATAGCATAAAAAGAACCTCAGAATAAGTAATCAAAGCCTTGAAAAGGATATAATTTCAGATAATAAGCCTCTTCGAGGGGGAAACCTTCTTAAACACCACATAAATTTTCAAATACAAGATGATTCCAAATGAAAAGGTCTCCTTGGTATATATAAGAGACTAGCAGGTACAATTACAACTAATGGACACAAGCCAACATAAATAAAATAACATTACTAATGTAATATGCCTCAATTAAGGGTTAATTTGCCACTATTTAGGGCTTAACACAAACCATCATACATGGGGTCAGAGGAATGTTATACATATTGAAGAAAACTGTTTGGCCTCCATTTCATCTTTACATTGGTAACTAATTATTTGAAAATACCAAATAATCTTAGGAAGAATTAGACATCTTTCTCTCATACCATTTTGAAGAGGAAAGATTCAGGAGATACAACCCTAAGAACATCGTCAAAGAGAATCTTCATAGCATGAGACTCCCTTACGAGTACACCACCAAGTTCTAGGAAGAATAAGGAGTACATAAAAATGCCAGGACTTATGATGAGGTTATTTTTAATAGTAAATGTCAACCAAAAGGTAGGATTTCATATGAATAAGCGACAAGAGAAGCAACCGAAAAACATGCAGAGAGAGATGAAGAAGAGAGATCTTCTCCCATCTCCATCTCGACTCATTCATGTTTTGTAGAAGAAGATGAGGTAGCACCAGCGAATATAAAGAGAAAGGACAAAGACAAGGTGCTAAAGAGGAGAAATGATGCTATTAAGAAACAAATGTTAGAATTTGAAAAAGCTAAAGAGAAGGAAGAAAATGAAGCAAAAGAAAAATCATAGGATGAAGTGAAAGCTGCTGCCAAAAAGGAAAAAGAGTTAGTTGAAGAAGAGTAGCTCCAGAATTAGCAGAAAAGGAAGCAACAGATAAAGATGATGAAGAAGAAAGAAAAAAAAAAGAATGCAGATGATAGAGAGAGTGACACACAACCAATGGAATTGGATTTCCCTGGAACATCCATCGATGGTGCATGAATAGAATCAACAAGTAGTGGTTTGGGTCTCAGGCCTTAGGAACCTTTTCGGTCAGCCGAAATATTAGATCTACGCAGTTTCACATATGATAGAAAAATTGACCGAATTGTACAAGTAAGAGTAAAAATGGTTCCAGCAGCAGAAGGAGCTCCTTTGTCGGTAATAACTCATGTCCCTGTTATGAACACAATATATATAATAACAGATGTAAAATACATTACAAAATATAAATAATAATAAATAATTAATGATTAATGATTAATAATGAAGAGACACCTCCCCGATGAAAGGTCGTGTCTCTTCATGGAAGGGCACCCTTGCGTGGGACGCTGTGGGTATATAAGGCCGTCATTCTCATTATAATAGACAACTTATTCATTCTCTTATACTTTTATATATTAAGTTTGATCCTGTATATTGGCCACTCTCCATTCAGACTTTGTCTAATCTGGTTTTTGACCAACCCACATTTTCAGAGTTTCTCTGGTTCTTTAAGGTCTTTGACCACAATCCGACTTTTGGCCATTAAAAAATTTAGAAAATTCGTAGAAGACCTACTCAGCTGAAAATTTAAAATTTAGATATTGTTGATATCACAATTCAAGTTTAAACCAAGGTTGTCTCCTTCCGAGAAAAGAACAAAGAACATTCAATCGGAAGACCTAAATTACAAAATTACAAAAAAAAATTAACTGAAAAATTAAAAGTCTACTTGTTCGCTGTCAAAATCAATTGTGCAACTGCCATATGTCGTATCGTCAACATCTACAACCACGTAAAAAAAAATTAAACGAATCTCCAAAGGGAAAAATATGAAATCTAAGTGGATTAGAGTGTATGGTCTTCCCCTCTCAAATCGTGGGCATCAACTGTAATTAAGGAAAGGATAACTAGAATTTTTTATTCAGCCACCATGGAAGATCATGAAAATTAAAAATTTTGTCTTTCCATAAATCTACCAATCTTTGCCGCCAATCAACAAAATCGTACTGCAATTTGTACCATACCATTTGTGTCGTATAAAAGACCTACCAAGACGCTTATTGTCATGAAAATTCAAATTATTAACTCGTGGAAAGTTAATTGATAAAAGTGAAAGTCCCTCGCTGTATTCGTTCCAGGCTAATAGTCATATACCAAACTTATATCAACTATGGCCAAGTCAAATAATTAATCGGTATCATAAACTATCGTTCCTCTTCATTTTATTAGTTTTGGCATAAGAATTAATCCATGCTTAAGAGGGTTATTTAATTTGCTACTTATGAGGAAAAGAAGTGGATTTAAATCAATCAATTTGATATATAATAAAAGTGTATTGAAATCAATTAATTCTCAAAGGAAGTCACCAAGGAAAACAATAAGTAAAGGTTTAAGTTTTAATATCTGGAAGGTTGGAAAAAAATTAAAGTTCTTTGATTTAAATATTATTTTATTACCAATAAAAGAAACCAACGAAAAGTTACCAAGTTAGTATCATATAAAGGAGTATTTAAGGCTTCCGAAAGCAATTCAAAGTTATAAAAAAAGGGCCAAGTCTAAGTAAAAAGGAAAAGTACCAAGGTCTCTCAATCAAATTAATATATATATATATATATAAATTTTA
>SNQJ01S0042595.1:113362-126277 GCA_010110895.2 Picea sitchensis
TATATATATATATATATATATATATATATATAATATTTCAAGGTTCAATATATATTTATGTAAAATGGTGTTTTATGGTGAAAAACAAGGAAGATTTCCTCATACTTATAAAAAATATGTGGATTTCTTATTAGAAGTTAATGGGATTATTCAAGGAAAAAATATCAACATCGTTTTTCCCCGATGATTAGGAAAAATCACATTTATGTTGACCTGGCAAACCAATTAATGGTTTTAGAATCAAATATAATTGAAAATGACACATGTCTCTCCGATGAGAAATATGAAATTAAGAACCTACAACTATCTATTGGTGATTACAAATACATAGCTCAATTCAATGTGGTATCAATGTATCAGGACAATATTTATATTATTCTAGGGTCAAATTGGGTACTTTTATTTTCAACACAAGGAGATTTTTTTTGACATTTCTTATAAGAATAAGAAAATCACATTGCAAGACGTTACCATGAAATCAGTTAAGGAACCTTAATCATAATTTACTAGAACAAATTAAAAAGCTTAAAGGATGAAAGAAGGGAGAATCTAGAATACAAAAATAAAGATGACAAGTCAGAAGATAAACAAGAAATTTTACATTTAAAATGACATAATCAAGAATTACTAACACAAATTGAAAAGCTTAAGCATGATAAGAATTCTTTACAAGGAGATCTAGATCACAAAACATCAATAGTAGATAAAGAGGAAATGACTAAACCTATCGAACTAGAGAAGTCTTTAGATTTAAAAATCCAAATTCTAGATAAGGGAATTAATACAGACCCAATCAACCTTACAACTCAAAAGGATGCAAATCCAACCGATGTAAAGAGGTCTTCAAATGTCAAAGTAGAAACAATCTAGGGGTATGAAGAAGACTCAAGTTTAAAATTTAATCAAGAAGCTACAAATATATGACGTAAAGATCAAGTTGCAAGGATGACTTATCGACATCCTAATCACAAAAGTCTATACTTTGTGCACTCAATGTATCAACAAAAACAAATGACCAATATGCCGAAGAAAATTACTTCTAATACAAGTGGTGCTGAAAGTAGAAGCTATCATGGGAGTCAAAATACATCAAGTTCTTTCCAAGAACCCTATAAATACCCAATTCTCCAGAAAATCGAATTAGGGTGGGCATACTCCTTTACAATTTGAAATTTTTTCTCTGTGCTCGGAAGATCCTATCGTTTCAGGTCCTCAATGATCACTAATTCAAGAATAAAAAATCAAGAGACAATATTACAAGCCAAATCAAGAGATAGGTGTTCCATGAGTATGATTTGAGGACAAAGGATTTTTAAGGGGAAGGCAATGTTATTAACACAATATATATAATAATAGATGTAAAATACATTACAAAATATAAATAGTAATAAATAATCAATGGTTAATGATTAATAATGAAGAGAAACCTCCCTGATGAAAGGTCATGTCTCTTCATGGAAGGGCACCCCTGCGTGAGTATATAAGGATCTCATTCTCATTTTAATATACATCTTATTCATTCTCTTATTCATTTATATATTATTTTTTATCCTCATGGATATCTTTATATTCCAAGTATTTTGGATATTTTACTCATAAGATAGATTTGGTTATTACATTTGTGTGAGCGAACTTTGTTCATCTCAGTCCTCGTCGTAGGAGATGTTAGGGAAGATCCTATGGAAAAAAATAGGGTAGGATTTGCATTCATATATGCCACTGTGGGAAATATGCCAAGGTTTTTCTAACAGAATGAAGAAAAGGAAATGAGGATCAAAGTGTTAGAAGAGATGTTGTAACAAGTTAAGGTTGATGAAAAGAGTCTTCTCAATTTCAAAACTAGTGAGAAAAAAGTGAGGAATGATATGGAGGGTGCCATCATCGATATGTATGCCAAACTTCATCTCTTCCAAAATGTAGTTGCAAAAATTATTGAATAGAATGACCGGATACAAATGTATCTTACATAATACAACACTATCTGGGAAGGTATAACATACATTGATACCTAGATAGTAGAGAATAGTGATGCACCTTCGGAGTTGTAAATACCCTCAAAGTCAGCAAGAAAGACCAACCTGTATGTGTTAGACCATTTCCAACATGTAGGGAAATGGGTGGACAAAGAAGTAACCAAAGAAATTGGGATCTGTTCAAGAACCCACAAAGCTTCTCAAGAGTTGATAAGGCATGGTAAACTCCCAAGGTTAGATGAACTTGGGAATAATTTGGTCATGGAAGAATTAGTGAATGCAGTTCAGGAAAGTACAAGTTGAAGGAGAGAAATAGTTGAAGCATCAACCTTTGTCTCAATCGATCTTATTGATCAACATTTACTAAAACCGATGAAGCTCCATACTATGATACAAGATTACATGAAAATATTGGAGAAAGATATGAGTGACTTGGATGATAACATTGCCATGATCGAAGCAATGTTGGAGAAACTATCTTACAAGAGGATTGTGTCACTGTATAACCAGTTGGAAGTCTGGACAACTTATATCTAGAGAAAAAGTTCATAGGAAAAGAACAAACAATTGTTTTTCTTTTCATATGTTTCTTAACTACCTCAAGTTTCATCCTTTTTTGCCACTTTTCATGAAAAAATGGAATGTGAATAGTTTTGTAACTGGATCTTCAAGAAGAAGGGGAAAAGACAATTAGGAGTTACTATTATTTGTATAAAATAGACTAGAGAATCCTTTAAGAAGAACTTTTGTTTTTGGATTTTCAAGCATTGTATAGACCAAGAACGTTTTTGAGAACTTATACAATGTTAATTAATATTGAGAAGACCTCAGGGCCAACTTGTTATAGAAGGAATTATGTGTATAAAATGATCGAAGCTTTGAACTACTTTAAGTGAAGATGTTTGCTATTTCTATGGACTCAAAGAATGCTTTGTTTATTGTAGACTAATTCTTATACAATCTTAATCATTCTGCAATTATGGGTGTTTCTTTGAATATTTCCATGCCTTGAGTTTTGTGAGTTATTACAATATATGTTGTTTTGATCTAGACTAATCTTATTATACACGTATATATGCTATTGCTTCCAATATTTCTCTTTTTATACGACTAATTGTATTAAAGTATTTGCAAACTTTTGGTTGCATTATAACTCACTGGTTACTTTAGCATGCTCCTAACTAGGATAAGTTAATATAGACTAGTGATAGATTAGTTTTGTTTACATACATATTATTCATATAAATATTTTCATTTCATCCACCCACCTCATCGGTACACCAGACCGTAACTAGTACGAAAACAAAAAAAACAACAATAAATGACATCCGAGTCAAATTCTGGATGGCACTCCTAAACCAAATGGTGTATAGTCTAATTGAGAACTTATACTAGGGAGTTCCCCTTGCTCTTTTTGGAAAAAAATGAACTCATCAATACCTTGGCATGCCTTGTCATGTTATGGTATGGTATGTCTTGCCTTTCCTTTTTCATGCCATCCCTTGCCTTTTCCATGCCTTGGCTTTCCATACCATGCCATTCCTTTCCATGCCATGCCATTTATTTCCATGCATTGTACTAAATGAACAATTTTAATATGTAAAAAACAATCAAAGGATTCATTAAGCATTTAACTCTACATCTTGTTATACCATATATCTTATATAAAAATACTTGCATGAGAATTCCAATGTTTTGCTCAATGAGGGATAATGCAATTTATGAAGAGGAGGTTGATTTTCAATAACACTGTGTCATGATTTTTTGGTAGTGTAGTCGTGTGGGCCTGGGACAACTATACTCGTGGGAGCTTACGAAACTCTGTTATCCTGATCGATTTGGATTTTATGCCCCCGAGTCAAATTGGCCACATGTCCCTGAATGGCTTGAGGAGGTGAGTTGCAACTCACGATAAAAATCAAAACAAGACTTGAATGGTATAACCATTAGTTGCATTAAATCCATAGCATTGGGTTTCATCTAGGGTGTCCCTCCATTTTCATTCTATCCACCAGAGAACCGTTTGTTGTGGTATCTTCGGCACTAGGGTTTTGGTTAATCAGGCATAGTGCAATTTTTGAAGAGAAGGCCGATTTTCAAGAACACTTTGTTGGTAATTTGTGGGTAGTGTAGTCGCGTGGGCCTTGTCCAAATAGACTTGTGGGAGATTAAAAAACCTCGTTATGCTTCTCAATTTTGATTTTATGCCCCTAGACCAAATTGGTCACATGTCCCTGAATGACTTAAAGAGGTGAGTTGCAACTTGCGATAAAACTCAAACCAAAAATCAGATGGGAGAAATGTCAGTGGAATTGGATATGAAGCACTGGGTTTCAACTAGGGGGGGGCCTCCGTTATCATTATTTCCACCGAAAAACCGTTTGTTGGAGTATCTCCACCACTAGGGGTTTTGTCAATAAGGAATAGTGCAATTTCTGAAGAGGAGGTCGTTTTTCAAGAGAACTGTATTAGGAATTTGTGGGTAGTGTAGTCAAGTGGGCCTTGGTCAAATAGAATTGTGGGAGCTTATAGAAATTTGTTATGCCACTCAGTTTGATGTTTATGCCCCCATACCAAATTGGCCACATGTCCCTGAATGTCTTGAAGAGGCGAGTTGCAACTAATGATAAAACTCAAACCATGACTCAGATGTGAAAATCCTTAGTTACATTGGATCTAGAGCACATGGTTTCAGCTAGGAGGGTCCCTCCACTATCATTCCATCCACCAAAATATTGTTTTGAGGAGTATCTCTGACACTAGGGTTTTGGTCAATGAGGCAT
This sequence comes from Picea sitchensis, assembly GCA_010110895.2. Lineage (NCBI taxonomy): Eukaryota > Viridiplantae > Streptophyta > Pinopsida > Pinales > Pinaceae > Picea > Picea sitchensis. The sequence continues at coordinate 118,119 of SNQJ01S0042595.1, forward strand.
AGTGCAATTTATGAAGAGGAGGTAGATTTTCAGGAACATTGTGTTGGGAAGTTTTGGGTAGTGTAGTCACATTGGACTTGGAAAAATATAATTGTGGGAGCTTACAAAACTCCATTATGCCACTCGGTTTGGATTTTATGCCCCCATAACAAATTTTCCACATGTCCATAAATGGCTTGAGGAGGTGAGTTGCAACTCATGATAAAACTCAAACCGAGACTCAGATGGGTGAACGTCAATTGCATTAGATCTAGAGAAATGAGTTTCAACTAAGGGGGGCCCTCCGATGTCGCTTCGTCCACCAAAAAACCATTTGTTGGAGTTTCTACGACACTATGGTTTTTCTCAGTGCGTATTACATATGATTGACAATTTAACACCTTGTTAGGTTAGACATGGAAAGGAAAGTGAAGGCAAGGAATGGCATGGAAAGGCATGGTATGGGAAGGCATGGCATGGAAAGATAATGCACGATGTGGAAATACATGGCATGGAATTTCATGAAAAGGCATGGCATGGGAAGTGAAGGAAATGCAAGTGAAGGAAATTCAAGTGAAGGAAATTCAAGGAAAGTGAAGGCAAGGAACGTGAAATCGAGGCACAACAAGGAAAATAAAGGCAAGGAAAGGAAATGAATGACATGGAATGGAAATGAAAGGAAAATAAGGGCATGAATGACAAGGTAGGTGAAGGCAAGGCAAGTGAAGGCAAGGAAAGTGAAGGAAAGTGAAGGAAAGGAAAGAAAAGGAAAGTGAAGGCAAGGCAAATGAATGAATGATAAGGAAAGGTAGGGCATGAATGTAAAGGAAAGTGAAGGAAAGGAAAGGAAAGTAAATTTAAGGCAGGTGAAGGAAAGCAAGTGAAGGAAATGCAAGTGAATGAAAGTGAAGTAAAGAAAAGTGAAGGAAAGTGAAGGAAATGCAGGTGAAGGAAAGTGAAGGCAAGACAAGGAAAGGAAAGTGAAGGCACAACATGGGAAGGCATGGCAAGGAAAGTGAAGGCAAGGAAATACAAGTAAAGAAAAGGAAATTGAAAACAAAGCATGTCAAGGAAAGGCATGGAATGGAAAGGCAAGGCAATAAATGATAAGGCAAGGAAAGACATTGAAAGTGAAGGTAAGGCAAGTGAATGCAAGGAAATTGAAAGAAAGGCAAGGCAAGTGAAGGTAAGAAGAGTAAAAGAAAGGCATGGAAAGGCAAGGAATGTCATGTCAAGGTAAGGCCAAGCATGTTAATGCAATGCAAATCATGGAAAGGTATTGCAAGGAAATGAATGACAAGGAAAGGCAAGGCATGAATGGGAAGGCAAGTGAAGGCAAGGAAATTGAAGACAAGGAAAGTGAAGGAAAGGAAAGACAAGGCATGAATGGAAATGAATGTTAATTCAAGGCAAGTGAATGCAAGTGAAGGTAAGGCAAGTGAAGGAAAGGAAAGTGAATGAATGGAAAGTCAAGGAAATGAATGAATGGAAAGGAAAGTGAAGGCAAGGAAAGGCAAGTAAAGTGAAGGAAACTGAAGGAAAGGAAAGTGAAGTCAAATGAAGGCAAGGCAAGTGAAGGAAAGGAAAATGAATGCAAGTTAAGGCAAGACAAGTGAAGGAAAGTCAAGGAAATACAAGGAAATACAAGTGAAGGAAAGGCATGGGAAGGCATGGTATGGAAAGTGAAGGCAAGGCAAGAAAAGTTAAGGAAAGGCAAGTGAAATAAAGGCATGTCATGGCAATGTATGGAATGGAAAGGCAAGACAAGGAATGGCAAGGCAAAGTAAGACATGCATGGAAAGGAAAGTGAAGGAAAGTGAAAGCAAGGAAAGTGAAGTCAAGTGAAGGTAATGAAATACATGGAAAGGCATGGTATAGAAGGACAAGTCATGGAAAGTGATGGTAAGGCAAGGCATGGCATGGAAAGTGAAGGTAAGGCAAGTGAAGGAATGTAAAGGAAAGTGAAGGCATGGCATGGCAAGTGAAGGAAAGGCAAGTGATGTGATGGCAATGCAAGGAAAGGAAAGGCAAGGCATGTCATGACAAGTGAAGGAAAAGCAAGGCAAGGAAAGACAAGGCAAGGAAAGACAAGGCAAGGCAAGTGATGGGATGGGAAGGGATGGAAAGACAAGGCAAGGAAAGTAAAGTAAAGTGAAGGTAAGTCAAGGCAAGGAAAGACAAGGCAAGGAATGGAATGGGTATATTTTAACAACATTACAAATATTTTAACAACAATCAAAATGAATCCAAAATTATTTGTTTTACATACCTAGAATGGTGATTAAAGTAAACCATCGAGATCACTTATAATACTGCCATTTTCCATTAAATTATCATGCTCAAAGTAAGGAAAGAAGTATTGTACCTTTTACGAGTTATTTCTTGGAATTCTTTGTAGTTGGAGGTTTGTACCAATAACCAAGTTTGTAAAGTGGTATATGACTTGAACTGGTTTATAATATTGAAATACATAACCAACTTTCTTTCGTGTTCTTTCATCCCGTGTCATATATTCTCCTTTAATAACCATCGACCCAATCAGAAATTCAATTCCTTCAGAGTCTGTTACTGATCGCATGAGGGTTTTCTTTCCCTCTAAGCATCGTGCCAGCCAACAATCAATGCCCCATTCATTGATTTTGGAAAACACTGTGTATATGAGCCCTGCAAAAAATGGAGTGCAAAAATGTGATTCCAATGAATGATCAAAGAATAAAACATTAATTCTAGTTGTTCAAAATTTAATAGAAGGATTCCATGAACCTGGTAGTACTAGATATGAGACATGATCATAATCTGTTGAAATAACTGATTGGTCCTCCTACAATTGGGATAATTCCATAGTTATACGTTGAACAATGGGGAGTGATACATGATCCCATCTATCAACCCAATCTGTCGATTCACAAACATCCCATTCATTACTACTACATGGATCACAGAAGAAAGAGAGTTGTCTCATCCATATTTCAACTATTGCATTATCTGATGTTCTAACTAAATGGAATCCATGAGTGTCCTGGATTGTTTTTCATTCATAGTACTGTGATCGATCTACATCGACCACCTCCAAAACATATCTATGTACATGTCCTTTCTTCTGTGATTGGTCTTCATGGGTTCCTGTTCCCTCTCCCATTACTGAAGAACACCTTTCAACAATGGATTTTGCATCTCAAATGAGGGAAGTAGTAGTGAAGTTCATTTCTTTCCTGCGTAATTCTCTTTTTATGTATTCACCTACTCCATCATGCTCCCCTTTCCCGTGCCTAGACTCAAAATAGCTCCATATGTGTGGTACATTTAGTTTTTTGTGCAACATAAATAACCATTAAAATACACTAGAATTTTTGAACTGGCCTGTGCAACCATCTGACCAAATCCAATGTTGATCCATATATATGTTATTCTCCTTAAGGTGATTGTACAACAACTAAAAACAATGTTGTACGTAGGATAAGTCATGGCAGCAATCATCTCTTAGGTAGAAGTGATACTCTTTCAATATAACTCTGTTTTGTTCATTTTTATGTGGTCCATTCCTGTATGTGATATGTACCATTATGATGGCCTATTCTGATTGATACTATTGGCTTCGAATCTTATTTTGCAGTTGATGGGTGTAGTTATCACAAAATCAACCACAAATAACATAGTACGAACATGAAATGCATCTCTACATATTATAAAATGTTCATCCTGCCATCGATCCACATGGACATGATGAACATAATGTCACGTATTTTCGACAAATTCCTTCATGAAGTCACAAAACCATACTTGGGAAGTAACCAATTGTATCTTTTTTCTTTCTTGTCCTCCATCAATATCATATGTCACATATTTAAATGTTTGCAAGGAAGCCTCCTTCCTCCCTAATTCATACTCATCACTTACATGGGTTCACTTTCTTGCTAATGTCATTCCACCACACTTACGCAGGCGCGCTCCGCAGGGCATGTCCACTCACAGGATCTTCCTTCTCTTCTCAGCCTGAAGAACCCTAACTGGTCCTTCTATTTCCCTATCAGGAAATCTTACACCCACAGAACTCTTCGCTTGATCCCCCTCTTACTTATCGGGGAATCGGACTTCGCGGTATTGGGAGGTCAATGGTCGAGCGTCGGTGTTTCGAATCCCCGATATGCCGAAACTCCGATGAGTTCGCGGTTTTGAATTTTCAACGGTCCCTTATCTCGTCGGGACTTCGGACTTCGTGGGATCGCGAATCCTAATGCATATGTTTCGACCCCTTCGATTTCCCGATCTCTCGCATGCCGATTTTTCGATATGCCTTTTCCTTCGGGACTTTCTCCGAAGGTTGCGATTATTGCCACGTGTCCTCAAATATGGATGGCTCTTGTATGCTTCGGGGTCTTCACCTTATGGATCTGCCACATGTCCACATGAACCTTAGCTCTCAACACTTCGCGACTTGGAGTACCCAATGATTAGGCTCTCACCCTGCAAACTTACGAGTTTGCGAGATCTCTCGATCTCTGCCACCTGTCCTCCTCAGATGGACGGTTCCTGATCTTCTCGCCACTTCTCTGCCTCTCGTGTCCTCGCGCTTCGCGACCCTTGACACCAAGTTCTTAGACCTTCTACTCACGAGCTCCCGACATGCGAGATGCCACCTATCTGCTTGTTGACTCCACTGTGGCCCACACTATTCTCGTACCCGTCGGGCCTTCACGTATCACAATATCGTGATTCCTGTTGCAATATTTCAAAGTTTCGATCCACGAAACCCTGATACACGATGTACGTATAGATCCAATAGCCCTTGTGGCTCGGATCAACGTCTATACCCTTCTGAGATTTGTACCTCTTGAGAATACCTGCGGTATATCCCCTGCACCTCTGTGAGATCTGACAACTCACGGGATGTCGTGAATTCTCCTCGGAGGATACCAACCATCCATTCCTCCTCTGAGAAATCTACGAAACAACTAAGCGCTCCTTTATCGCAGAACTTGTTCACCTGGATGTAAACTTGCGATGCTTCTTACAACTTTCAAGGCACAACTTCTCTGAGTTGTCCTTCAACTGTTCGAAGGCTCTATCCTTCCTGAGCTTTCTTATAATTCCGAATCTTAGAGAATATTCTTGCGCGCACTCCTTGCGGCAACTCTTAGACACTTCCAAGTGATGAATACCTTCGACTCTGCACACACCTGCAACAACAGTCTTTCAATGCTTCGCTCAGATTCACAACTGAGACTTTCCTTAGCCTGCACACTCCTTGCACGACTCCTATAACCCAACTACACTTGTGGGTGAATGAGAACAAAAGCTAAACTACCTGAGCCTTTTGTCGACACACTCCTTGCAGACAACTTCAACTGCACTCCTTGCAGGAACTCTTGCTCAGATAGAGAAACAATTGAAACTCATTCCTTCACCCTTTCAGACTTCAACCTCAAACATGAAATCATATACACAACATATAAAGCAAATGTATGACAGGAAGCAAACATTCATGAGCATAACATCAATACATAGAGAACAACACAAACCATGAATTTGAATCAAATCTCTTCTATTAATTCAAACTCTGTACATGGGTGTTCTTCCACAGATCTTTGCTTCTCTTACTCTTCCTTCTCCAGAATAATGTTACAACACACAATGAGGGTGTCTATATCCCGTTTCCCTCTTTCTTTCTAAAACTGTCTAATCTAGAATTAAATTCTATCTACCTGCATTAACTACTTTTAAATGCCTTCTATCTACTAAGGACGAGAGTGTATGGCTCAAGGTCCCGATTACATTACACAAGTGTGCCTCGTCTTAATGGCTTCATTTAAGATTGCGCAACAACTTCAAGGAACTTTCAAAATTTGGGCTGGCGCTTTACAACTATCCATTGTGTGCTGCGCTGGCTCGCTTGACGTGGGAGATGCTCCTGCATCATACTCCCTCGCTTGAAAATTTTTCATGGGATCCTGTCCATGAGCTCCTGCATGGTATGTCCATGCTTCTGTATCTCCGCTTCATTCTCCCAGCTGGCATCTTCAACTGGATGGCCTTTCCACTTGACTAAATATTCAAAATATTCTTTCCTTCTGGTCTTACCAATTCGTTTATCCAGTATCCGCTCCATCTGTGGCTTCTTTGCAACTGGCATCTGCTTTTTCCATTGAACCTCTGACTGTTCATCACTTCCAGTCTCTATTTCCCAAGCTCTGTATGGGTATAAATTTGAGATATTGAATATCGAAGAAATTCCGATCCCATCGAGTAATTCAATCTCATAAGCATTTTCTCCAAATTTCTTCAAGACCTTGCAGGGTCTGATTTTCTTCATCTTCAATTTATTATATGTTCCTCTCGGGAACCTTTCTTTTCTCAAATGTGCCAGAACCAGATCACCAACCTCAAACTGAAGTTGTCTCCTATGCTGATCGACTCTGCATTTATACTCCTGGCTTGAATTCTGCAACCGCTCCTTCACCTGACTCTGAAGTTCTTTCATCGCCTCAGCGAATTCTTCTGCACTAGCGCTCCTAGTTGCAGTCTGTTCTGAATCCCTCAATTCAGAAATTCCCCTTGGCTGCATGCCATAAACAACCTGGAATGGACTATGTCCTGTACTCCTATTCATTGAGTTGTTATACGCAAACTCTGCATGCGGAAATATATTGTCCCAATTGTTATGGTGCTCTGTCACCAAGATTCTCAGGAAATCTCCTAGACTTCTGTTTACCACTTCTGTATGTCCATCCGTCTGTTGATGATACACTGAACTAAACAACAAGTTAGTTCCCATCTTCTTCCATAAGGTTCTCCAAAAATTCCCTATGAACTTCGTATCTCTATCCGAAACTATGCTCCTTGGTAAGCTGTGAAGTCGAATGACTTCTTTGAAAAACAGGTTCGCGATGTGAGTCGCGTCATTGTTTTTCTGACATGGGATAAAATGTGCCATCTTGGAAAATCTATCCACCACCACAAAGATTGAATCAAATCCTCTTTGCGTTCTTGGAAATCCCAATACAAAATCCATGCTAATTGCATCCCACGACCTCTCTGGTATGGGAAATGGTTGATAAAAACCCGCATTCTGCTTCCTCCCCTTCGAATGCTGGCAAATTATGCATCTGTCTACAAATCTCTTGACCTCTGATCGCATCCCTGGACAAAATTATGACTCGCTTATCTTTGCAAATGTTTTTTCATGACCGAAATGTCTGGCCAATCCTCCACTGTGTTTCTCCTTCAGCAGATTCTCCCTCATGGAACAATTTGGAATACACAGTTGATTGCCTCTAAACAACAATCCTTCTTGTATCATGTACTTGGCCCACTAGCTTCTATCTCTGAGAACTGGATTCTCAGCTGCTTCATATGCCTCCTTGAAGTCTGGATCATCTACATACATGTCCCTGAGATCATCAAAACCCAATGTTTTGACTCGGAACTCCTGCAACAACAAACACTTCCTGCTCAAAGCATCAACAACTTTGTTAGCAGTACCAGAAATATGTTTATTCACAAATGTAAAATTCTGCATGTATTCTACCCATCTGACATGCCTCTGATTCAACTTCTCCTGTTGGGTCACAAACTGTAATGCATGGTTATGACTATACAAAAAAAACTCCTTGGGAATCAAATAGTGCCTCCACTTTTTCAAGGCCTGAATGATGGCATAAAATTCCTTATCATATGTGGAGTACTTCACTTTCACCTCATTCAGCTTCTCGCTGAAATATGCAATCGACCTGTCATCTTGAATCAAGACTGCTCCTATTGCAAATCCGCTTGCATCACATTTTACCTTAAATGTCTTTTGGAAATCCGGCAATACCAAAATTGGTTGTTTCGTGATCTTCCTCTTCAAAAAATTGAAACTCTTTTCAGCTTCTTCAGTCCAGTGAAAATATTTATGTCTTTTCTTCACTGTATCCATCATCGCTGCGTTGATTCCACTGAAATTCCTGATGAATTTTCGGTAGAAACTAGCCAACCCATGAAAACTTCTCACCTCAAATATGTTCCTCGGTGATGGCCATTTTTTGATTACTTCCACCTTATCTGGATCCATCCTCAACTCATTTGCCGAAATAACAAATCCAAAATAAATGAGTTCTGTCTTCATGAATGAGGATTTCTTCATGTTTATCAACAACTTCTCCTGCTGCAATTTCTGCATCACTATAGCCAAATGCTTCAGA